>AYEL01046151.1:0-31502 GCA_000484575.1 Olivierus martensii
GGGTAAAAGTCGGGTTTACGTGTGGGCGACAATCTGGCAACGCGAAGCGCGGCGTTGCGTCCAGTCAATTCTCTAATATGTAGTTTTTTGGAGTGAATCTTTAACATAATGGAATTGTCGACTCGTATTTTATACACTAGTCAGTGGGCGGCGAATCTTCTATTCTCTAATCATCTTAATGTATACAGATGGCGCCACGCGACGCCTCGCTTCTCGCCCACACGTAAAGCCGACTTTTACCAGTTTTGTTTTGTTTTTTGCTACAATATTTTTTAATTGTCTGTAAAGCTCAGAAACTGTCAATTTGCTAAAGTCCATAATGAACCAGCTTAACTATGGAGAAAATTAAGAAGACAAACGCAAACTGAGAGCGAAACGCTATGTAACAGCTGAATACTAAGCCTAAGCTATACTAACGATGTAGGTGGCGCCGCAAGTGGAGAAATTTTGCATGTACGATGGTCTATTACCAGTAATAACAGCAAAACCTTCGATAACATTTCCGGTAAGAACAGAATTAATGATTCCCTTGTGGGATATCATATCATTTAAAAAATATATGATATCCCACAAGTGATCATTAATTCTTGTTATTCTGGAAATTCTATTTATAACCCATTTCCTAATGCTAAAGCTGTGGTCACACTGTGCAATTTTTCCTTGCACGCGCGGCTGCAACAGCAACGGCAACGAGTTGCAATCGCCAAATAATGGTCACACAGGGAAATGCAGCTTGCGACGCAATGGATAGTCAGCCAATGAGAGCACGATAAAATCATCCAAAGAAGTTATAGTCAAGGCGGATGTTATTGTTTAACTGTTATTTCTAGGATTAGCGTTTAACTGTGCAATATAACAACATTAATTCAGTTTTAATAATTATTTTAATTATCTACTACCTAGAGTTAGCGATATGAGTGGAATTAAAAAAGGATTAAGAAAAATAAAGCTATAATTTTAAGAACTTCGCTTATTTCACGCCAAGCATGATTTTTTTATATCTTTTTTTCGATAATCCTCGGAAGTGAAGTCCCACAAACAACTATGTTGTTGTAATAATTCAATAAAATTTGACTCTACGGTCGAATTTCATGTAACCGCCATCTTGGACATGTGTCATAAATTTCCTCGCTTTTCATTGGTTGCGAGCTTGCAACCGTCGCCGGGAAAACAAATTCTCTTGTTTTCAAGCACGGTTGAAGTCGCGCGCTATTCGGAGGGGTTTACCAATTTGTTGGAAGAGCCATCGCTGTTGCAGTCGCACGCGCGGCGAACAATTGCACAGTGTGACCACGGCTTAAGAAACTTCCGGGCCTTATATTAAAGTGTAAAAATGCGAGTTTAATCTACTTCAGTCATAAATCCAAGAACCTTCTATTATTCATTTAAACTGTGAAACTTTTTTCAATAATTTCTGGTAACATTCACATATAAATGCGTACTTAATTCTAATTAAAAAGAGATTCATTCGCCCTAGATTTATTTGAGTACTTAGAAAATATGTTCAGAATATTAGTTAAGAATACATTAGAATCTGCAAAAGTAGTATATTAATTTAATTAGAAAATTTTTCCCCACATGCTCCAAGAGATAAGATAAAATCGATTCATTCACATTCAATTTTTCCAAGAAAAAAATTTTTTTTGTGGATCAGCAAAAATTATGTTCGAAGGCTGGAGTGTAAAAGCCTAGCCATAATAGTAAAAAATGAAGAATAATGGTTTAGCTTTACGCTAAACCATTATTCTTCATTTTTTTGCATATTTTATGCCCCCTTTCCAATCAGGGAGATTACTAAGGCTTTTTGCATATTTTACGCCCCCTTTCCAATCAGGAAGATTACTAAGGGAGAAGGGCCAGTTCCAACTACGGGCTGCACCCACACCCGTGGAGGGAGACCGGATGGTGAAGGACGGGGATCACTGGGCCGGGCTAGTACCCCGAAAAAATCCGGGACCAGGCCCGGGACGCGAATCCGGGTCCTCCTGCGTGGCACGCCAACGCGTTACCATTCGGCCGCCTATTCTTCATTTATTAGCCTTTTCATGATTTCATTTTGCCTCAATGCGGGGCCCGATTGAGTGCAATCAGTTCAATAGGCTTAGATCCGGCACTGAAAATTTTAGCAAGCTATCAAGAATTTAACTGATTTTTCGTTTTATTTCCCCATAACAAATGGTTCGGCGAATCGACTGGATGGCAGCACTGAATATTATAGACAAAAAATTCTAATTATTAGCTTGGTTATTAGAAACAGTTTTGATGTTTTCTATTATAGCGTCAATTTGAACTATCGGTGCCGTTGTTAAATTATACAACAATTGGACCATCGGTGCCGCTGTTAAAAGCTTTTTTTACAGTGGGCAGTCTACTTTCGTCGCTCAAAGAGAGAGGCTCGGTGGAGTGTCACTCCTCAGTTGTAGCGAGAAATATCGCATCGAAATGTACCTGTAGTGATCTTTTTATGTTTTATTTTTTTCGTTTTTAAAATAAAGTTATTGTTGTATAATAATAATAAGCTTGTGACGATTTATTTCGGCCACACTACGTTACACTATAAATACAAATAAGTTAGTTAAAAATTTAACTCTTTTGATAACCGCCTTTAATTTTAATGCTACGAAAAGAAATTATTTCTAAACAAATTATAAAAATTTCGCAGATATGTGATATTTAAAATCGTAAATTTTATAATAATTTCGACGACAGATGGCGAGATATGTCAAATTCTTAACAATTGAATATTTTATTTTTTCAGGATATAAAATAAGAACTGTAAGATTTATTTTTATGTGCATTTTTAAATTTCGCATGCTTAACAGAGAAAATAGATATTTATATATATATTAAAAAAAAACAAATATTGTTATTGGCTTAAAAGAAAATAAAGTAGTCTGTCTATTATAATCTCAGCTATAATTATGTAATTTATTTTTTAGTTTTTTTTTTTTTTTTTCATTTGGAAATTTAATTTTTTAACTAAGGTGCAATCAAGTGTTTTTTTAGTTTTTTTTTTTTTTTTTGTAGATTTTAAGTTACTAAAAGTTTGCAAAATAATCTTTCTCCGAAATAAGTTAAAACTTATTTTGTTGCATACTGTTCCATAAAAAATTCATTGAATTAAAAAAAATTGATAAATATAACGTTTTTAAGTTCACCTTAAAGTTTAATTCAATCTTTGAAATTTTACTTAAAAACGCAATTTTTTTTTATGTGACACTATAACACACGCATTTTTAAAATTATGAATAGATTTTTGTGAATAAAAATATGCTGAATAATTATAAAGTCTTTGTACAGTTTAAAATATTAATAAATTTTGTTTTATATAAGATGAAAATCACTTTATAAAATGTTTCATTAAGATAGTTTATTAAAGTTTTACTTTTTGAATAAAGAGATTTGTTAATTTTAATTTTTTTTTCTTTCTTTTTTCTTCATATAATTTATCATTTATATAAATGGATTCAACAGAAGAGAAAGTAAAAAATGTTGATATGTTGAGACTCAAACATGCTGAGATTTATTTACATTTTATAATGAAAATTTGAATAAATATCGTTACTGAAATATTTTACGGACTGCTTTCATTGCTTACGATACAGGACTTTACTAAAATTTTTAAAATTCACAAGAACTTTATAATCATTATCATTTACAATCGACATTTAATTAGAAAAATAATCGCTTGTTTTTCGGTGAATACATAAATTTACCTATAATCGACTTTCCTTTACTAAAGAGGAAACTACTCCATACATTAAATTCCGCAAAAAAAAAAAAAAAAAAAAAAAAAAAAAAAAAAAAAAAAAAAAAAAAAAAAAAAAAAAAAAAAAAAAAAAAAAAAAAAAAAAAAATATATCATTTTGTTTTTCGACAAATGAGGAAATCGTCATTTCCAGTCTTCCTCTCCGCAAAGGAAGTAACTGCGAAACATCCTATGAAATGCATTTTGCGTTGATCTTCAACAGGTAAATCAATATACTGTATACATTCCAGTTTGCTATTTTGTCGAACAAAATCTTAGGAATGCTTCTTCATGAATACAAAAAGATATTTGCTACTTATATTGCTCATAAGCTGGCAATCGTGTAAAGTTGCGTTTCAGTTGAATGACGTTCTACCTTTTAGTAAAGATGAAATAAATTATCAGAGAGATCCAAACATGATTAAAAGCTTAACTTCGTTAAATTCTTCGCAACTGCGAAACAAAAAAGAATATTTCTCAACTAATACGGCCATTCCATCCAAAGGTAGATATATATATTTTACAATTAAAAATATTAAGAAAAGCGTACAATTGTTTGTTAATCAAACGTTAAATATTTCTTTTAGCTTTCTACAACGAAAAATTTAGGAGTTATATTTCTAATTTCAAGAGAAATTATAACATTTTGCATAATGATAAACAGGATGAAGCAAGTATACTTGCTTTTCATACTAAATATACCGTTGTAAAAATAAAAGGAGGAAAAAGAAAGGCCAGACGAGTTCTCAAGAAACATGGTTACAATAAAATGATTCAAGTAGGTTTTTGTTTATAAATTCTCGGTGTAGTTTCTAGTGTTTATCTTACAAGAAAAAATATTTCTCAGGTTTTTCCCTGTGATGATTACTATTTAGTGGAAAATATTGATAAGAAGTCAAGATTTAAGCGAGACATTAATAGAATAAGAGAAGAAAATAATGAAGTGAGTTTTAATTTTTGTAATGTTTTGTTTATTGGAATCAAGTATTAATCTCCTATAACGTCATGAAAACATATTTTCCAGTAACTTTATTACCGCTTGCTATTCTCCTGAAAACAGAAGTATATAAAATAGAAGTGCTGCTACTGATCACTTACTCAATCTACTATCTCTATTTTAACATGGTGTTAAAACTTTCAATTATACTTTCAGTCTCTTTTATAAAACCTAAACATTTTATTAATTAAATAAAAATATATTTTTTTTTAAATTCATGTCAAAACTTTGGAAATTCTTCGAATTGATAATTAGAAAAGATGCTTCAGAACTTGAGATAAAAAAAATAGGAAATGGCTAATCAAATAGTCGAAAAAATAGGAAATGATTTCTAATTCCTCTTGAATAAGAAATTAATTTTATCTCCGAAAATGATTTTTCGAGGTTCCTTTCAACATTCACGCAAGCAAAGATTTATAAAACAAAGCGATTTTCTTAGCATTAGATTATTGTAATATAGTACAATGGATTCCGCTTAATTGGACACGTTGGGACTAAGCCATTTTGGCCCAATTAAACGAAGTAATAATAAATTCTAAAATAAAATATATAATTCGCCCCAATTAAATGAAGTAGTAATAAATTCTAAAATAAAATATGTAATTCGTATGGGACTAAGCCATTTTGGTCCAGCTGTCATCATTAAACCAAGTAATAATAAATTCTAAAATAAAATATGTAATTCGTAGCAATAAGTAGATTAAAAAATAATAATTAGGTACCTATTTTAATGCTTTTTTTAAACAGATACCTAATTATTAGCTTTTTAGCGATCTCTTCTAATTCGTCTTCAACACTGGGCCACTGAACATTCACGCCTCGCCCGCTAACTATAGAAAACCATTGATCTAATGCTTCTTTGACTTCTGCATCCTTTCCATCACGCTTTCTTTTGGATGTTCCCGGAATTTCTTTCTGTAATGCCTACTCCTCACGCAGTTGATTTTCTTGTTGTAGGAGACACGCTATGGTAGATTTTGATTTATTTCAGCGAGTCTACCATGGTTTGTATTAAATGGCTGGCTTTTAATTTTATCCAGCAAAACAATTTTACTCGAAAGTGTAAAATCCTTTCTTGGCATCTTGGCAAAGATTTAAAAAATTTTAAATAAAATCAACACTGTAAATGAATATCGCTAGGTACAGTAACGGTAGACTCTTAAACAGACGCAAATTTGCCAGACTCACGACGATAGATAACTGATTCTCATCGCGCTAATGTTGCCGAATACAGTATGGTTATGCATTATTTATCAACGATGATATTTACTTATAATTTTACTGAAGAATGGATGTATTAGTGCGGCGACAATGTGTCGACGATATGCATGTAATAGGACGCAAAAATACGACTCGCTCAATTATGTTAGTCTGTATTGTCTTGTAGAAAGGTTTAACCTGAAAAAGTACCGGTACAATAAAATGTTGTTATAATTCTTATATAAGGATTTTTTAAGAAAGCAAGTATTAGTATACGTAGTGTTGCCATACTTTCGAAAAATCCCTTATATATATCAAAAATTGAAAATTCCTTTTCTGCTACTGTCCCAATTAAGCGTTTAAATTAGTTTATCAGTTTGGTTTCCGTTCTTTGAGATTTGGCCCAATTACGCAGCTATCTCAATTAACCGGTGTCCCAGTAAACGGAATCCACTGTATTATGATACAAACCATTTACCATTCAACGAGGAGAATAAGTTACAACTTAAATTAGAAATGTACTATGTACATAGGTACATAGTAAATTTCTAATCTAACTTAGGGACAGTTTTATTTATAAAATTTTATTATAACAATATTTTGAACCCACAAATATATGCATATTGTATTTTCTAGCTTTGCAATATTTCTGTTAACCTGAGTAACAGTATAATAAATTGATATATGGCATTTTTTGATTTTTTACTTTTGAGGCACCAGACATCCTATGAAGAAGATTTTGTTACTTACAACATCTTGTTTAATTCTTCATTTTTTCATATAGCAACTTTCCATTGAATCGATGATCCTTATCTATACGTTGAGAAGTTATCTGCATAATTTATTTCTATAAGAGTGTTCTGGAATAAAAATTCATATAAACATGATTTCAGAGTCCAAAATTACTTTCAAATATTGTAATTAATTACTGCAACGAACTTTTTAATTTATACTTAAATTAGCTATTTATATAATTTAGTGATTAAAAATTTCAAATGAATAAAATTTTAAATATTTTATTTTCTAGTGGATAAAATTTTCATAATTTGAAATTTATCTTTTGTTGATTTATATTAAATATGATATAAAAATAATTAATATGAATTAAAAATCCAGTAATTAAATCTCATCAGATTTTAAGAATACTTCCTCAAAAACACTTTATACGTTATCGTCGAGATAATTCTGAAGATTTTATGGCGAAAAACAATAGAAAAAGAAATATTCATCTCGATCGTGAAGAAATGGACTTCAATGATCCTTATTATAAAGATCAATGGTATTTGGTAAGTACTGCATTTATGAAATACAAATTATTTGTACGAGTGATAGTATATGTTTTTAACATACATACTGTTTGTATGCATGACATTTTATTTAAAAAAGAAAGAATCACGTAGGATTATGATATTGATTATTATTCTGCATCATCATCTTCGTGTCCTTATGCCACTTTTTTCATTCATTTTCTATGGGATTAAGCGGCACAATTTTTTAAATGGCACTTCAATATAAAGCATTTTTTATGCTAATTTTAAATGTTTTTTTCCACAAAGAATTATTATAGATTATAAAAATCGGTTAAGAAAATCATAGATGTTCTGCACAAATAGCCATTTTTAAGTAAGTTTATAGTATCTCAAAATACTAGTAGGCTATAGTATAGTACGTTTTTTTCCACAAAGAATTATTATAGATTAAAAAAATCGGTTAAGAAAATCATAGATGTTCTGCAGAAATAGCCATTTTTAAGTAAGTTTATAGTATCTCAAAATACTAGTAGGCTATAGTATAGTATCGAAGATAACCTCTATTATTGTTATAGATGTTTAATTAAACGATGTTCGCAGCAATTTACTAATAAAAAATATATTCTTATAACATGTTTTCTATTTATAAAATATCATCATCTTCTTCCCAGCATTATTATAATTGGCATCATCTTAACATCCAAACTGTCTGGAAAGCAGGATATACTGGTCAAGGTGTTACAGTATCAATATTGGACGATGGAGTACATCCCGATAATCCAGATTTGGGAATTAATTATGTGAGTTTTAACCGAATTATTAATTTTAACGAATGGAAAAAATATTGAACATTTTTATATTTAATGAGAAATTTTTTTTTCAGGATCCTAGTATTAGCTATGACTACGTTCATTTTAAAGAAGCAGATGAATCAAGTGTTGAAATAAATAGGTAAATCTATAAAAAATATTAAATTATAACTAAATGTAAAAATTTAAACGAAAAATTTTGTTCATTATTTAGCCATGGAACCTCTTGTGCTGGAGTAATTGCTGCTATAGCAAATAACAGTTTGTGTGGAGTGGGGATTGCTTATAATGCTCGTATAGGGGGTAAGTTCCATCAAAAATTAAAATTCTAAAATGTATACTAATTAAATATTGTTTCTTACTTGTTTAATTAGGTTGTAGAGTTTTAGACGGTCCGATGACAGATGCACAAGAAGCGATGTCTTTGGTTCATGCAATTGATAAAGTTGACATTTATAGCGCTTCATGGGGACCGAGAGACGATGGCAAGCACATGTCTAAACCAGGAATTTTAGCCAGAAGAGCATTCTTCAAAGGCGTAACAGATGTAGGAACAATTGGAATAAATTCTGTTTATGAAAGATTTTGATAAACTATAAATAAATTTCGAGCAACAGTTTCCTTTGAGATTACAGAAATTAAAAACTGATATTTTTAGGGTCGGAACGAGAAAGGGTCAATCTATGTTTGGGCTGCAGGAAATGGAGGAAAATATGATGATAATTGTAACATGGATGGTTACGCATCGAATATTTATACCATTGCAATTGGTGCCTTAAGTCATTACGGCAAAACTACCTATTATACAGAAACATGCCCTGCTACTCTTGCATCAACGTACGTTGGAGGATCACATGCTAAACCTATGTTAGAGACCTTAGCATTGATCAAAAATATGACAAAAGTGGTAAATATTATTTTATAAGAAGTTATAATTGACAGAGATAATCATAAATATTAAAGCGAGATTTTTTTATTCTGGTGAATATGTTTTATTAAAATTTTGAACCGTATTGATTACTTAAGTATTAAAACTGCTGAAACTTTTTTTTAATTACAATTTATTTTTTATTTATTTAAAAAATTAGATAGTACCAGGAGATCATGGGAATTGCAGAAAAAATTTCCAGGGTACCTCCGCTGCTGCTCCAATGGCTGCTGGTTTAATAGCCTTACTTCTAGAAGCCAAGTATTTAATTTATGGTTTCTAAAATTAAAAAGTCGCGTTAAAAAATATATATATTATATAAAGTGACTATATATTCTTTCTAGCCCTGAATTAACGTGGCGAGATGTGCAATACATTATTATTAAATCTGCAACAATTCCGAATATCAATGAAGGAGGATGGAAGATGAATGCAGCTGGATATCATTATCATAACAAAGTAGGATTTGGTGTCATGGACTGTGGAAGAATGATCTCTATAGGACAGAAATGGATTCCAGTTGCACCTCAGAAAATGTTGCGAATTATGGAACGAAAGAGAAGGTTCAGGATTTTATCTTTAAAAACATATAAAGTATTTAAAAATTATGGTTTTAATAAAAAATATTTTTATTCTTAGATACATTCAAGGAGATATTACAACTGCAGCAATCTCGGTTGAAAATGAAAACATCCGAGATGGGGATCACATAAATTCTTTAGAATACGTTATAGCAACTCTTAGTATTAGTCATCCTCGTCGTGGTAATCTGCAAATTTACTTAATTTCTCCATCGAATACAGTTTCTCAGTTGCTATCAGAACGTCCTTACGACCATTCGAAGAATGGTTTTCATAAATGGAAATTTAAAACTGTACACTTTTGGGGAGAAAACCCAACAGGAAATTGGTTGCTGCAAATCCACGATTCGGATCCAAAGGCGCACAAAAGATATAACAAATTCATCGATTTTTTTAGTTTAAAATTTTATGGAACTTCTGGAAAATCTAATAATAGAATTATACGGGATCCTCAGTTTGAAAACTCTAATTTGGACAAGCAAAGTTTATCGTCAATATTAAAAAATGAATTATTCTTATCTCGCTCTGTTGATATAGAAACATTATCAAATTCTAGCAAAATTAACAAGTTATCATCGAATTTAAAGAACTACTCAAAATGTTTAGATTAATATACGAAAAAATGATTATAATTTTATTGATTTACTGAAAAAGTGAATCTTGGTAAAAAAAAATGGAAGAATGTTCATTAACTGTCACGATAATCTTATAAAAAATTTCTTTCTTCAACAATTTTCTATAGATACATATAAAGTTAATGTGCATTATATAGCTCAATAATATTTATTTTGTATTAAATGTATGTAAAATAAATATAAATTATTATTATCAAAACATGTACTGATATAAATGTAACATATTATATTATATTATTATTTATTTTTATTCTATTATATACGGTAAATAATAGAATAAAAATTATAATCTGACAATGAAAGTCAGTAGACATCTACCGACTCTCTTGTTAGCAGATTTCTAATGTCTATAAAATTGAAATTTGGAATGATGGCTTTATCTTGATGTAATAGTAGATCATATATAATGTCATCAATTTTTAAAGTTAAATAGTTTGAAATAGCAAAAATCTAAATGCTACCATTCAACCATCATTCATCTATTATATCAAATGTTTATACAGTATCAAAAATTAACATTTGAACTCCAGTTTCGACATTAGTATAAACAACCAAATTTTGAGTGATACTATTCATTCATTGGTTTAAATTTTGAGTAATACTATTCATTCATTGGTTTAAATTTTGTTTTTCTTGTTACTCTTCATAACGTTTTCTGATTCTGTTGGTTTGAGGAATCGTTAGCAAGAACATTAACATTTTGACCTATCAAAACATTTGTATTCAACTTGAAAACAATGTAAACTGTATGCATGGATGAGTGGCAGCATTCTCAATAAAATCTTGCTATATAAATTTTAAATAGTTCCTTGATAGTAACACACAACCATAATCTAAATCAGGGCTGTCCAAAAGGCGGCTCTCGAACCCATATTGTGCGGCCCGCGAGGCTTTCACGATTTGTGATATAATATTACTTTTTAATATTTTTTCCATCCTTGATAGTAACACACAACCATAATGTAAATCAGGGCTGTCCAAAAGGCGGCTCTCCAACCCATATTGTGCGGTCCGCGAGGCTTTCACGATTTGTGATATAATATTACTTTTTAATATTTTTTCACTTTCATTTATTACTTTTTAAGAGATTAATAAAAAGAATCCTAAAATTGAATTATATTCAATTTTAGGATTAAACACTCAATTAATTATTAGTAATTATTTAACGATCAACAAGCTATCAATGACATCATCTTATATAAGACTCGGAAAAACAAATAATCGACATCAGACCAGGGGTCCTAGTCTCGAGTTGATCGAGTTACAACGCATTCGTGTTGGTGTCACGTGATACTGCTAACGCCCTATCAATTGTCTCTAATGAAAACATTTTAAAAATTTGTGATGATTTTTGATTTTTGCATGTATTATATACACTATTCATTATGTTATTTTTATTAATAACTGTGTTCTGATAGTTTTAAATATTATTACCCACAACTACTGCAATATTTGTTAAGTTTATTTGGATACTCTTGTACGATTTGTGTACTTAGAGAAATTAATTGCGAAATTATAATAAAAAAATACATTATTCATTAAAAGATGCGAGTAAATAATAATTACTAGATTCATTTTTCTTATCTGTGGCATTAATATATGTCTAATATATGTCTAAAACTAATATATGTCTAATCTAAGTTCGTTATCGATTTTTTACATGGCAGACATCATTATTTTCCTCAAAATATGTTTATTGTTGTCGAAATGCAGCAGTTTATATCACTTCTTCACGTTATGACTAGATAGTTTTTTAATTATATTAAATATATAATAATCTATAGCTAAATATGCGTCTTTCTGATATTTAGCAATATTATTTATTTATTAAATTAACAAAGAATATCCTTGAGGGAAGAGTAAAACCCATAAAGTCCTATAAGTATAGAAAATTATTGATCGGAACGTTGAAATCCCTAAGGTACCATCTATTAATTAAAAATTTTTAAGACAAAGAAATTCTATAGAAAACTTTCCGCCTCAACTCCGCCTGAATGCAGTATACATGCCATTCGAACTAAAAGTGCCTTGTAATTTAACCCGGCTCGTTCCCATGTGGGATGCTACTTCGCAAACAACTTAAATTCGTCGTTAATACTGAAAATACTTTAATGCACAAGCAGTAGATGCATCTAATAAAAACTGATCTAAAGTATATAAGTAATAATACCGTTAATAATCGCTCCTAATTATCTACATTCAACATAAAGCACTCTCTTATACCGTATGCAGCAGCAAGATTTTGTTTGCGCTGTTGACGATTGAAAAATAACACGTTTTAATTTTATTAATTATGAATGATAATCCAATTATCGTGACGATCTTCTTTTATCCGGAATAAATTGTTACAGAAAAATAATATTGAATTTTTCGCGATAAATTTTCCGCTATTCCGTTAAATTTATTTAAATTAGTTCGTTTTTATCATTTCGTCGTTGTTAAATTCTGAAAATATTCAAATTTTCGAGAAAGATCAAATTAAATGAAGAATTAAGAATTTAAAACAACGAAAGCGAGAAATTCGACAAAAGTTACCATCCATCATTTTGCGCGCTAAAGTTATATATCGTTAATTGGGGAGTAGTTGTTTGTGCTTAATGACATATTTACTCTATTCAGATATGTAGAACAAAGTGTGTGTGAAATCTCACTTCATGTGAATAATTAGACGTTAATATTGTTGACACGAGTGAAGATTAACTGCAGTCGTGACTACTAACTGTACACACAGTTTAAGATTCTTAGAAGTTGTAAAAATTTTTTAAATCCGTAAAAAATAATAATAATAATAATTAAGTTTTGGTTATATTTTACTCATCCACCATAATTTTAAATTGTATATTTTCTGTTTTAAAATGTTTATCGATTAAATTAGAATTACCGTAAATTTTATTTTGCAATAAAGTGATCATTATCATTAGTCATACTTAACATTTTCATTTTTTTATGTTTCTAAAATTTTAATGTATTGTGTTTAATGTTGTAAAATAAAATTAAATATATTAATAGTTTTATAAAAATTAAATTGAAACATTTATTATTATTTAATGGCTTTCAGAAAATTACAAAGTTGCGAAAGGTTCACCTACTTGAAGCGCATGGTTTATATATTTCATAACTTATATTTTATAATATTAAATTTGAAGTTTATCATCATCAGATGTCGAACGGTTGAAAGTTTAACAGATATTCCTATTTATAACTTTAAAATAATAAGTTATTTTTTGGGTAATTTCTTAAAGTGCTCGTTTCTTTAATAACAAGTGAGAAAAATGTCTTCTGACTTCGCTAAATTTTTGGCTTTTAATGATAATTTTCTTATCGTCCTATGTAAACATTTCTCAATTAATAAATATGCATTAAAATTTTAATTTAACGCTAAAAGACTATAAAAAATATTAATACATATAAATAATAACAACAATCTAGAAATGAAAATAAATTAAGAGTAACAGTTGTCATCAAACACGAAAACTGTTTTCTTAAATAAGCAAAGTTTCATAATTTCGACTCAGTTTGTCTTTTTCCATTTGATTCTCTACAGCTAATGAAATTAATTATGCAAATTTGCTAATTAATTTTGGTTGAGAGAAATTCAAGAACCGGAATTTCAAATTTAGTTGACAGAAAGGTCGGCTTGTACAACTTAATCAAATTTCAGGCCAAATTAGATAAGTTTGTATTTAAAAATTTTTACTTTATAATGTCTTTGAAGATTAAAGTTAAATTAATATTTATTCTTCCCAAATAAATTATGAATTAATTATCATTTGGTGCACTTATTACTTTAGGTTTTATCGATACAATACGGGATAATGCCAAATCGATATTTACAACTTCTGTACTTCTGTTAGTGAAGATTGCTGGCATTCATTTTTAAAACTTTTGCAAACAAACAAACTACAGGTACACACGTATAATTAATTTTTATGTGAATATTTAACCTTTCTTTCACTGATAACTGATTGATATCATGAATTTTCCAAGAAATCGAGAAACATAGTTGAACACAGACGAATGCAATCAGTTATTCATGAATTTCGAATTATTTACACTTGCATATTATGAGATTAAAAATGTTTTTTGAAAAATCCAAAAACATTTTTAATCTGTACTAATAGAGAATCGTCCGGATTATCGAATATTCCGGATTATTGAATGATGCAAATTAATCAACGCAAAATATTCTAAATCCAATGTTAACAATATTTATGAAAAAATGAATGTTTCTGTACATTGTTTAATTGTTTTTATCATTGTAAAACATTGTTTTATAAAATATAAAAAAAACGTTCCCTATTTATAAGAATAAAGTACGTTATTATACAGTACATTTTGAAATTCTGTACAAGAAAAAGATCTTCAGTGTACATTTAGTGCAAATTTTTAATCCGATTAAAGATTTATCCGGATTAAAGTCGCTTTACTGTGTATTTCTTTGTTTCTTTATGTATCATTACTTATAATAAGATTGCGACACCTCTTACAGATTAAAGTACGTTGGTTTTTCTCCCAATTTTAATTGTATTTTTCCTCTAAAAATAATTAATTTATCTTTTTATTCTTTCTTGACTTTTGTGTAGACATATAAAGATAGAATTTTTTTTAAATAATATGAAAATTGCTTTAAGCGTAGTTAAAGCTTATACTATTCTACATATTTAATTAATATATTTATTGTGTATAGATAAAATAAATAAATAATTAGCTAGATAAGATGCAAAATTAATATGAGAAACATGCCAAATTTTATAACACATATATATTTGTCTTCTATATATCTTTCAATATTTGTTACGATATTTCTATTGAGACTTACAAATGCAGAAATATTCCATATTGTCCGGACTAAATCCTTTGATATCCACCTCAGAAGGAACAAATAACAAGGATCCAAGCTTTGGGAATAAGAAGGAAAGCTTATTGCTATCCCTTGATGTTTAGATATAACCTAGGGAAATCATATGCTCTTCAAACTCATTGTTAAGTAGCTTGTATATATGTGTGTGTGTATATACAGTATAGGATATGGGAATTGCTCATTGTTATCGAGATATTTTCTAATCTTCGAAATTGTGAAATAATCTAATAAAACAAGTAAACGTACATTAGTATTCTAATAGGCCCTATATATAACTTGTAAAAATTGCAAAAATCTACTTTCTACTTATTAATATTTATGTAATGCAAAAAACATGGATAAAAATTTAGTTTTGTGCTTTGATTCTGTAGATGCTGCTTGATATTTCGTAAATATTTTTCTTTCTTTTCATCTTTATTAATTGGCTTTAAAAATTTGGAATCGAAAATATAAAATTAACAAATTAAAATAATTTAAATTTTATTTTGAAAAGTATAGAATAAATTATGATTTACAAAAAAAAATCATAGAAGAACGTACAACTTACATTTTTAATAGAATTATTTTGGTTGATGCACTTTGTTCATCCAAAAAGATTAAACTTTTTCCTTGTTCTTGACTATTCCAGTATATTAAACAAAAAATTCAAATAACTTATTTTTATACAAGATTATGAAGTAATTCCAGTCATTTTTTAAAAAATATATAATTTAATTTTACTAATAAAGTACGATAAAGTTTCATTTAGAATTTTTTTTTGCAAATTGATTTAATAAATCATAAACAAAAATTTTATCACTGATCAAAATAGCATAAACAGCACTTTCAACGCAAAATATAATAATCATTGAACCTTAAAATATGTATATATAAAAAAAAAAAAAATTTATTCGTTTTACCGTGTTTAGATTTTATCTCGTTTATCAACCTTAAATCCTACAGTAGGCAGTATTTATTTATCTTAGAAAGAGATGCTATCGACATCATCATAGATCACTTTTTAAGATAAGAGACTAATAAGAAAAATTGTTTATTCGCTTTTTTTACGATAGATAATATTGCATCCAATCTGCTAAACTACATTTATATAGATAGATTAAAGAGGAAAATATTCCTCGATCGCTACTTTGTTAGGAAATTTTATACAGTATTAGTTTAGTAGATTTTTATTTTCTTTTTTTAAAGACTTGTTAGGAAATTAGATGGGATAGACTCGTAAACAAATGAGTTGTTATCGCTGTCTTGTTAAATCTAGGCTTTTGGATGTTTCATCTACCAGTTGACATTTCTTGTAAATGATCTCTAGTTGTTTTAATGAAACCGTTCGCCCAACTTCTGTAAAGACTATAAATCATCATTTTGTCGGTGTTAAAGATTTCAAAGATTTATCAGGGATTGTTTTTGCTGCTTCTTTTTAATTGCAAATTTGCAAACGACTTCTGTAACTCTGAATTTCTCAAATTTTTTTACCACACACTCTCTCTCTCTCTTACTGATAACTTGTAAATCTTTCGTATTAAACATAATTAACCGGAAAAATAAGAACAGTTCATCAAAATTTAAAAATTTCTTTAAAGTTATTAATCATCAGAAACGGTTAAATATGTTTGATTAATTGAAGAAAACGCGAACTGGTTCCTGTTAACTACTCGAAGAATTTTGAAAAATAGCAAAGTATTAATTTTCTAAATATTATTATTAACCGGAAAAATATTGCTAAATTTACACTTTATTATTAATAAAGAAATGCTCTTTTTTATATATACCTATATGTATTTTTAATTTTTATAAGAAGTTAAACGATGCAATTTATATTAATTAACTAAAATTGTCTTTACGTAACCCTTTTTAGAGGGATATAAACTCAGTTCGAATGGCTCCTAAAAAGAAACTTTAAAGTAAATCATTTCCACTTACGTGCGAATTAAGTCCATTTGTAAGATTGTTTTAGTAACTGTACATCAAGACCTGAATTAGAAAAGAAGAAGAAAAAAAAAAAAATATAGAAGCTTCCGAGATCGATATTTACTGAACTCCTGAACAGCTTGTATCTAATGGAGCACAAGCAGGAGTCGGGATCAAAGAATGTTTTTTCCGTTTTTTTTTTCTTAAATTCGTTTAAATCCAACGATGATTTATATAGTTTTATAAATCTATATACATTCTCTAATAACTTGTAAAATTGTATTACTTAATCAATTAAGTTTTCAGTTTTGTAATATTGTGCAAACTAAACTTCAATCATAATTAATGCTAAATACAATATCCGATCAATTAAAGTTATAATTGAATGTTTACATTATAAACATCGTGATTGAACGAAACAATTAAATTGTATTATGTTCTAATTTGTGTTCATTCTTCTCTTATTCTCACATCATTAACTATAACAACATGCTTGTATAATCTAGTATTGTTAATTAACATTAAATATATTACAATCTTCATAACGTGCTGATGGAGATGTTGCAGTTTCATCGACGTTTTGATTGAAATTTATATTCGTTTAGCACATGCAATATACATATATATATCTATAATTAAATTTACTTGCCTATAAGATGTTTTGCGACATTTTAAAGCTAAAAATCTAACTCTCTTTAATAAAAATGAGCATTAAAAAATGTTGAGCTGTTTATCATTCATAAAAACGATTTTAATCGTTACTAAAAGAATGCCATTGAAAAGAAGACTCTTTTATATAGTTCTTCTATATTTTACGCATCTGTGGTTTAGTACGTGACGAGTAGAACTCATCGCTATCACTCGGGACACATTAGACGAGTTTGTTAAGTCGTTTGTACAACAACATTGCTGACAGGAAGTCGTTTAGTTCCTTGTTTAGAGACTAATGTTTGACTCTGTCAGGAGTTCAGCTAATGTTGTAATTCTTATCAGTAAGGTTTGAAGGAATATCTCTCCATTCTCTGAGGAATATCATACCATGTATTCAATAGCAAGTTGTATAATTATTAAAATACCTCTATCACAATATTTATCATCTCCTGTTTATGTAATCTTATCGGTATTCCGTTTAACGAGATAAAATCAATCACCCTTTTATTTAAGCTTAATATCTCATTAAAATCTAATCTAAATAATGAAAATGATGCCATTAAACTAATGACAAGAGTAAAAGTCGCGATAATCGAAAATGACAAGCGACTTAAATATCACAAACATGATGAACTGTCTCTTTCCATTAAGAAGAGAATCTAATTTAAAAAATGAAGAAAAAATTATAATAATAAAGAATAGTAAAAATGATAACTTAATTCGGCGAGTACCTTTTAAGAAAATTAAATTTGTTTATCTAAAATTATCTAAATATAAGGCTCATCTAGAATAAAAGGTAATTCTATAATTGAAAAGTTGAAGGCATCCAGTTAAAGTTTGGATAAAATCAATCTCTTTCGTTGATTATTTTCAATGCTACGATAACTGAATAAATAATAATATAATTTTTCGATGTTGCATGAGATACGTGATCTGAAAAGAAACAAATTCAAATATATATATATAGAAAAAACAACAACGAGAAGAAGAAGAAACAGAAATTCATCTTATAGATCTTTCCATACCTTCAGGTAGAGGCTGGAGCAGCCATCTGCTGATAATGGAGATTGAGAATAGTCACGTGATTGCAGTGGGGGAACAAAGTCACGGAGGTGGGGGTCCCATTACACTTCCGATGCTCGGAGAAATGTTGTCTGTAGTAGCTGTAATGTTTTGGATCTATATTTCACCAGCGTAATGTCTTCTCTCTCTGCCACCTGGAAAGAATCCGTAGAGTCTTCAGCAGTTTCCGCTTTTTTTCTGCGGATATAACTCCGATTTGCTTTGAAATAATGAAAAAAATAAATAAATTCACTTGATCAAATATAGTAAAAATATATAAAAAATATTCTCATAAATTGATATTATTTATATAAATCATATTACATAGATTTTTAAACGTTAGTTTTATCTATAACGATAATCGATATTCGAGTTAAAATCTAGAAATTTTCGTGTAAAAATTCTTTTAAGGGCAGAATTTTTTTTATCCTCGAATAGCTCTCGAATCGAAGTGATTACACAACGTTCTCAAATATTTTACACTTAATTACACTCATCCACATCCGTCAATTTATATACTATTTTTTTCCTTTTAATACTCTGTGCTTAGCGATTACTTAACGTTTAAACAATCTGATATTTAATAAATTAAAATTTGTAGAGAAAGAGAGAAAAAATTATGCATGAAAAAATAAACTTCTTTTTTTTTCTTGTCGATGATAATACAAAGTTTAAAAAAATTAATTAAAGTTTTGAATATTTTTAGTTCAAACATCAAAAGAACAGCAAGAAATGTTGCTTTAAAGAATTTAAAAGATAAATAAATAAATAGACTGATTACAGAAAAATCAATAATTGAAGTATGGTGGAGTGATGATAAATATCTGTTCATCATATCTGACTGCAAGTAATATTGTATATATCTTCATTCATAAATTTTACACAAAATGGAATTTTCCTTTTATGTTTCTACATTTTTCTACTTTATTTGTATTTCTTAAATTTAAATCAACAACGTTACATCAACAAAGAATGGATTTTAGCTTGAGGTGTAATATTTTTTTATATTTTTTTGTGAAAACAAAATTCTGAACATTTCAGTTTATTCTGCATGACTTCAGTAATGAATAAGTGTGTTAGATTTATATTATTTATCTAGTGCTCTTTGCTCTGGGCTAATTTGATGAAACATTCAACAATAAATGTACTTCTTCTAGTTCTCTCTTTCTTCCTTTAACGTGTAGAATTTCTAAGTTAAAACTACATTTGTATCGTTATAGAAGCGTAATTAATTTATCTGTTATATTTTTTTATTTGTATCTAGTTTTACAAATTATCGTTTTTTATCGGTCAATTTAACAAAATATTTAACGTTCGCCGATAGTTAGTAATTAATTTTTTTCTTCTTTCCATATCAATTAATATTAACATTTTAAGAAGTTTTTGATATAAAATTTAAAAATTCGCCTGCAAAGAATTTTTTATGTTTTAATATTGAGAATTATTTAAACTAATTTAAATAAAAAAAAGAAGCGAGAACAAAATTTTCCAGAATTATTTCGATTTTTTAGATTTTTTTCGTTCATTGGGATATACACATTTCACTGCAAAAAATTAATGCTGAAAGAATTAATTTCTAAATAATATTTCAATATTTTATATCAATGTCAACAAGATTAATCAAGTTTTTTTAATAAATATTAATCGATTGATCACTTGTAAAGTATATGCATTAACTATTATTATGCTTTCTTAAATACATGAAAATTAAGATATCATTAAAGTTATGTTAAAAAATGTTAAATATAATAGATAAAATGATAATTTTTTCCTTTTTTTTCAAGAAATATATTTATATAAGAGGCCAGTTAATAGAAAAAGCGAGAAAAATTCAGCCCATCTTCTGTTATCTTTAATTGAAGCATAGGTAATAGAAGTGAACGATTATTGTCAAGAGTTTTATTGGTTTTTTTTTACAGTCTGTAAAACTCGTTATTTTGAGTGCAACTTGTTGTCGTTAAAGTAATTTTAGAAATTAAATAAAAGATTTCTTTGTTTTCATTCTTTTATGTTAGATAAAAACCATAAACGACCAATAGACCAGAAAAATTGACAAAATAATATAGAAGCTTGATTTACCTTAATCCAAATAATAGAAAAAAAATAATGAATTATAAATCAATCTTTCGCCTACATGATTGAATTTTATGTCATCTTATGGTGGTTTGCTCTTTCACGCTATTTGAAGAATGTTCGATTTTTTCCCCCATCCTCATATTTGACGTCTTCATTGAAAAGTTTCTTGTTGAAGTTAATAAAGAAATATCTTCTTTTTTTCAAGCGTAATAAATTGGTTTATAATGAATGAAAATCCTCACCAATAACAAATATTTTCTAAGATAAATTGGATTGTAATATAGATATATATTTCCGTCACTCGGCATAAATTATGACATTTCGAATGGGGAAAAAAAGCTTAAAAAAAGAATAGAAAGATAATTCATGATTTCCTTTATAGGAAAAATAATTTTCTACCATTTCGTATATCTTCGATACTAAGAATTTTTTTTAACTGCAATTTTCTTCAGTTGCTATATTAGATTTATTTTTTATCATAATATAAATAACGAAACTAAAATAAGAACCATTTATATAAAATATATTTTTCGGTTTATTGAAGTCTGTTGCTGTAAATATATAAATTCAACAACAATTTGATAAAATAAAACGTTTATTAGTACATTTATATTAAATTTCAACTTACACAAACGATATTTTCAGGAATTTATCAATATAAAATATAGTGTACGCCTTACTAGTGATCTATAGCTCCAACGATGCGTGTTTAGAACGTCATCTCTTGATAAATTTGTGCGATATACGTAGATAATATGCGTAAACATTTTTTGATTTATTTTAAATGATACATTATATCAAGGCGATAGAGCAACATCTATGACCAAGATAAGTTATAAATTATTATTTTTATTTGACTAATTATAGTAATTTTTGTTTTGTTGCTTAATATAAAATTTGTATACTATATGCGATATTTTGTGTTTAAAAATAAATGTAAACGTTAGAAATTTATCTGAAAATATTTCCAATATTCCCATAATAAGGTATTTTAAAAATTTACTGCTATTGACAGATTTTACGACTTAATCAGAATTTAAATTTTGTCCATAACGTTTTATGAGATGTTTTCATGGATTTTGAATAAATATTTTTTCTTTTTTTTATGTATCGAGAAAATATTTCAAACATTATATCGTCTAAAATATTTTGAACATTTTCACTATACTATACTATACGTATAAAGGGATATGGTTTTTCGGATAATAAAAAAACTACAACTGAATTCTTTGATGCAGGAACTCAAACTTCAACTAGTCCAGTGATTTGGGCATAACCTCGGGCCTTCGAACTCATCGTCCGTCAAAGTTAAGATGAGGAATTTAAGGAAGACTGAACATGATCATTTCCGTGCACTTTTTGGTCACGAACATATGAGCTTTACTTTCTTCCCCCTTCAAACTTTCTATAGATTTGTAAAGGGAATTTAAGCAAAAATTTATCTGACAAAATTCGAACAGTTCCGTTTCAATGTATTGAAAAAAATATATACAGATGTAATCTTAGTTTCGAATTTATTTTTCATTTTTATTAACTATCGATTTATTTCGTTTAAAAATTCAATAAATTTTAATTCATATTTTTTAATTTTCCTTCAAAATTTATTTTTAAAATAGCGTGTTGAAAATTATAATAAATTGTAAGCGTGTTAAAGGTTGTAATGATTAAATTAAAAATTATAATTACTTTCTATTTTTCGATAATTTTTACTTTATATTTAATACAAGATAAAACATTGATAAATTGTGCACATTTATTTCCCATATTATCGAAAAACTGAATTTTGAACAAACTGACAAAGCCAGACATTTTTGATCTCAGAATAGAAAGTAATAAAATTCGGAATTTTCTTCATGGCTGCATATTTGATGGAAAGTTATAGAAATAAATTTACTTCGTAACTTATCAAAAACAAAAAAATACGTGAAGTGATAGTCAATTAATTCATATTTAAATAAAATGATTTTCTATCGAAAGTTAACATTTGATGGAAAAATTAGACAAAATTTACAGGTAATTCTAAAATGTAAACTTTCTGGAACTAAAATTAGAAAATTATTATTAAATCTAAATTATAGATTTTTTAAAAAATCTATAATTTAATTATACTAAATATGCTGATTTCTTGTATGAAAAACACCAAAAAAAAATCATTACACGAGAAATCTACATCTTGTATTATATAAATGAAATTATAGATTTGTTTTTCTCTAGAATATACTATATAGTATATTTTTCTTATACATAAAATACGAGATGTAGATTTCTTGTTTAACTTTTTTGGTATATTTCATACAAGAAATGTGCATATTTAATCTATAATCTATTAAATTTATTTAATTTATATTTCGTAAAATAAATCAGATTCTTTTAGTTTATAATCCAAATTTCTTATTTTAATATTTTTAAATAATAATTTTCTAACTTCTGTTTCAGAAAGTTTGTAAATTCTTGTTTTATAAATTACATATTTTTTATCTATAACATACTTCTTGTATTCTTTTTTAATAATGAATTTCTACGTTTCGAAAAATTTTAAATATTAAAAGTAATACGTCTTGAATAAATAATATTTTGAATAAAAATCATAGCATAAAAATGAATTACGACCTTTTCGCAAATATATATATAGTACTAAATATTTCTTTTGTATTTTGTAAAATTGTAAGCATTTTACATAAAAAATATCTGTTATAATTGCCTAAAATAAAATTTAGAAAAAATTCTTTAATATCATATTTCAAACTAAACTTTTCTTCTCAAAATTTTAATTTCAAAAGAATATATTGTACTTTCTTACTGTAAGGGTATTAAAGTTAGATTTGCATTAGAATGGCAGTAGAAAGCATTACGAATCAGTTGACAAAACTGCGACAATATCCACCGTCTTTCTGATCGATATACTTAAATCTAGAAACAATGCTTTTGTCTAACTTTCCTAATGTGTTTCTAAATCTGATATAAAAAAGTAGCGTACTTATAGAACAATCCACATACCAACAAAGTGCAGTACATATGCCTTTTTATGTTCAATAAAAATAATAAAAAATCGATTGTGTAAAAGTTTTCATTAACTTCATTTTAAAATGGTTTAACCATTATTTAAATTCCAATTAAGAATATAAAAAGTTAATTGAATAAAAGATATATACTTCACGTTTAATTTATCGTAGTTTTCTTCAATTTTTTCTTTCTTTTTAAACTTATAATTTTGATAACTATTAAAAGCAAATATAAATTTTTGTTTTTTTTAAAACAAAGTATGTTTTCGCTTCTTTTTTGTATCTATATAAAGCATAAACATATACAATAGAAATAATTTAAAAATATATCTGAAAAAAAAAATTCTGTTATCACGCAAAATTCGTTTTAGTGTTTGAGAGCGAAGTGAAATTTTTATCATGAGATCAAAACATATCACAAATCTTCCGTTTTCTTTCAGAAGTTCACTTTGTTATTTTACTAAATGTGTGTAAATATATAGTGCGTAGGTTTGCTGATATAATTTTTCTGTGAATAATTGATTATATATGTACATCAAAGAAACAGTAAGTTTTAAGTAATACCTTTTCTTTACTAGATTGAATTACGGAAATAAAATATCCTTTATGTAAACTGCAGCACATCGCGGATTATCCAGATCAATGGACCATGCCATTTATGAGGAAAATTCGATTCTAAAGTCCTGTGCACAAACCAAACACATTCCTTATCTCCGAGGAACTATTATGTTCCGCTGTCACATCTTTAAAAATACTGATCCTTTCGTGCCAAGTGTACTTTTTTTTTGTAAGGTTGAACAGAAACTTTTCCTTTTGAAACATAAAAAAACAATCCAGTTCATTGTGTTTTTCCCAGTTAAAATTGATATAATTTGATAATGACTCTCAGAATAATGATATGTTCTGTTAAGTTGTTTTTTTTTCTTTCCTTCTCTTTTGTATCTAAAGGATCATGAGTAATTCTTACCAGTTTCCAGTTCTGTTGTATCCGAGTAACATTTCGGCCTTTATGAAGTATTTCTAGATTAAACTAGTAAGGATTAAAAGTTGAAGACGTCTCTGACGATTTTAAGATGGAAGCCCGTAATCTCCCAATGGAATACCATCCAGGCAGAACGGAAATTAAAGAACTTTCTTCAGCATCTGTGATTAAAAACGGAATAGAATAGCTTAATATCGATTTTTAGAAAGATAGTAGTTTCAAATTAATTCCACGTCCTTTATAATGCTGAAAAGTCCATCCGATGAGACAATCTCAAGATGCTTACACGAGATTAGTCTGATGAACTCGTCATTCCCGTTAATTAATGAAAATTCTGTAAAATTAGTAAACTTATTAAATCTGCTATATAATATGGTTACATCTCTCCCTTTTTTATTTTTGTTTTCCATTTTATATCAATTTTTCATATATTCAATTTACTACTGTTCGAGAAATAAGTCATCTACTGTGTATATATTATAGATATATATATACTGGCTGTAAATCTTAAATCTTGATTTTATTTTTTGAAGGAAGCAAATGCAAAAGCTGCAGAAGGCTATTTATGCAGTGCTACATCAGTTCGATCCTGTCAAACATTTTCTGGCATTGGTCCAACAACTACTCCAGTTTTCGTATCCATTAAAGATCGCAATAGATAAGAATTGAGTTAGAAAACTAAAGTTTTTAATTATTTGAATACAAAATGATCTTTCTATTGATTTTATTATTATTTCTATCATATTTAATAAGTTTAAATAAAGTCTATATACTTAAATATAATTATAAACTTTACGAACTCTTGCAATTAAATTTTTTTTATGGTATCTTCTTATTAAAGCAGGATTACTAAATATCCAATAAAACATCAATACTGACATATAATGCTATAAATAAATTATGAAATTCTAAATAACATTTATTTTCTATTTCTTTAGTAGCCTGCATTATGTATTTAATTTAATCTTAAGAAATTTAGAGCAAAATGCATAATATACTGTGAGTCTACCGAAATGCTATTTTTTTGTTACAAATATATTTGCTTTAAATTTTTGCTTTGACTCAGTAAAACGCTATTTTTATTATAAAGCTGAGTTGTAATTTTTTCTATGAACTTATATATTATTTTTATGAACCTATAAGTCTAAAAGCTATTGTCGCTGTTAATCTATAAAATGCTATTTTTGTTATAAACGCAGAGAGCGATATTTTTTGCCAGGAAGCTATAAAATGATATATTTTTCTATGAATCTATAGATCTAAAATGCTACTTTTTGCCTTGGATTTATAAAATGCTATTTTTGTTACAGTATGTAGGAAATGATATTTTTGCTATGAATCTATAAAATGATATTTTTTTAAGAAACTATGGATCTTAAATCCTATTTTTTATTGCTAATCTATAAAATGCTATTTTTGTTATATAATATTTTTGCTTTGAATCTACAAAATGATATTTTTTTCTACTAATCTATAGATCTAAAATTCTATTTTTTTGCTATTAATCTATAAAATGCTATTTTTGTTATATAGACTACATAGGAAGTAATATTTTTGCTTTGAATCTATAGAATGCTATTTTCGTTATAAATCAATCAAATGCTACTCTGCCATAAATTTGCAAAATGATATTTTTTCTATAAATTATATGAAATGCTAATTTTTTCTATAAATTCTCAAGTCTATTAGTGCTGTTAAAGTTATTTTTGCTATGCAGTGTTATTATTTTTAAACTAACATGGTTATCTTAACAACAGATACGACTATAACAATGTTCTAGTGGAGACAGTTGACGAGATAAAAAGATGAAATTGGATTCGAATCTGGACATGCTATACATAGATAAAGTCACTCTGTCATCCTGCCATTCTCGATACGTTAAATAGTGGCGTTAAACCAAGCACTAAAGTAGTTAAACTTTTAAGAAGTTTTGATATTTAAAAAAGAAATAACATATTTTTTCTTCTTAAGAGCCAATTAAAATTTTTTAATATTTATAAATTCTTCGCAGCGAAAAAAGTAAAAGTGTTGTTATAGTGAGGTTTAGATACTTTAGAATTTGACAGTTTTATTAAATAAATTTAAAGTTACAATCTTTTAAGGAATTCCGAATTTTTTTTACAGTTTTCAAATTAATAACTAAAGAAACTACACGATTTTTGTATAATTAACTTTGCATTTTATGTTCTGACAAGATAAAGATTGAGAAAGATGGAACGATTTTTTTAATCTTTAATTTTTTTTTAATAATCTACTACCAAAGCCAAGAACTTACAAGAGCAAATCAATGTAGATTTAATAATATAAATCAATTTTCACCCATTATAACATATTAAGTTCTAAATAATAGAATGAAGTATGGTAAGTCATCGCTGACACGCAGTAATTAGTTTACTAATCCATCTTGTGTGTTATGGACAAGAATTCTCTAAGGTTAAGCTTATTAAAATTCTTAGAAATTTAGAATTAAAATTAATCAGATTTGAATGCACTCTTGCCTTTTGGGTTTAGAACAGAAATAAGACAAAGGGATAAATTAATTCAAATTCTGTTTCTTCTTGTTTAATATTTATCTTGGAATTTCGAGTAATAAATTATATTATAAAATTGTTATATGCACTTAAGTCTTTTGTATAGTAGCCAAAGTTTTGGAATATCAGTGAGAGTGTGGTTTCCATGGGAACAGGTCAACTCCAGTCTGGCAGATAATGTGGAGCGGTGTATTTGAGCGATGACCACCATCACACATTACATCCACAATGTGACTCTATGAGTTCCAATCAATAAATTTCTTCTCTTCTAGATACTGAAACAGATATGGTGCAATGACCTTTTTCTGATAAATCTCAGATTGGAATTGAAGAAAATTTTCAGTTAAAGAAAAAAAATTTCTCGGTTCATCTAAACGTCTTCTTTTCACTATCTATTGTCAGCATCGCTATTTTTTGATGAAATAAGACATTCCACTACGGTAAATCGTTCATTTTTTTTCTTTGTGAGAGTGAATCAAAAATGGGTTTAAATCCAAATTCTGTCAAGTGAAAGAAAAATTTTGAAACATTTTAATTATGCAAAACAAAAACATTGTTTAATGGAAATATTCCGTATAACGACCAGTCAAAACTTTAATGCTATTTTGGATTTATCTTCATCTCTATTTCACATGGATGTTACAATATCGCCACATGATGTTTTAACTATATAAGCGGAAATGGATATTATTTGTGATAGTATAATATTGAGAATCTAATTTGAAGTCATCTTAAAATAAAATTCCCATCTTTGTCATCGAGATTCGTGAGTATTCCGAAACCATCGTGTAACCTTCAGTTCTGACCTGAACATCTTTTTTGATTGATTATCTCCCTTGAGAACTGTTGGAGACTTACAGTCGACCAGGTAACGATCGACAGTAATAACAATTTGATGACCTGGCGAACTCTATGATTGGCGTGTGAAAAAATACCAGCTGCTTTAGGTCGATAGGTGAACTGTTTGTATCGGTTTACCATTCACCGCAGATCTTCTATATTTACTAGAATAAGAGAATAGGAATGAACAAAATTTAAATCCCATCAATTCGAATTCAATTTTATTTACATTTGACTTGGATCCATAAAATTATTTACGATTGACTTCTACTTTATTAAAGAATAAATTACTTTCTTGATATTATTTAAATAATTAATGAAATTTAAGTTCATAATTAAATTTGTAATACTTAGATTTTAATGAACCTTTATAATAGATGTAAATTGATCTTGTGGTAATTAGAGAAATTTTAGAAGGCGAATTTTTAAAATTTATACATAAGTGTGCATGATGATATAATTTCTATATGAACTTTAGTTCATTAATTGTAATTAAAGGAATATATATGTATATATATATATTTTTAAATCGCATAATTTGTTTTTCTTTTGCAGTTGCCTGTAGATGAGGCTCTCAACTCGAATAATATTTCTCGGAATTTCCGAGGATTTCGGTGAGTGGAATGGAGAAAAGCACGAGACTACGCATTTCCTCAAGCACCGAATATTGGTGTTGTGACAGAATGTAGTGCTAATACCTAGACTGGGTCTCCCAGATATGACAGGCTGGTTGCCTGTCAATCATCTTAGTTGGATGACTGTGACCTGCGTGATACTATCGTTGACAGTGAGTAGCAGCGGGTTTCCTTGCCACCCAAAATGCAACTGTATATGGAGAAATGGCAAACAGACAGCTGAATGTCCCAATTTAGGTTTTGATAGACTACCTATGGGACTTGACCCAGGTGTGCAAGTCCTTTATTTATCCCGCAATAATCTCACCTTTCTACCACCCAATGGATTTTTAGCTGCAGGCCTTGTTAATCTCCAGAGATTATATTTATCTCGTTGTGGAATAGAAC
The DNA here is from genome assembly GCA_000484575.1 of Olivierus martensii. Taxonomy (NCBI): domain Eukaryota; kingdom Metazoa; phylum Arthropoda; class Arachnida; order Scorpiones; family Buthidae; genus Olivierus; species Olivierus martensii. The sequence continues at coordinate 29,081 of AYEL01046151.1, forward strand.
ACGTGGATGAATATGCTCTGTACAGAATAACTAATTTGATAGAACTTGACCTCAGCGAAAACCTATTGCTTCACGTGCCGTCCGCTGCATTCAACCATGTGCCCCTACTCCGTCATCTTTTATTAAACAGTAACCCCATTTCTTTCATTCCAACTCAAGCATTCATTGATCTGAAAGCGCTAACTATTCTGGAGATGAGCAATTGTAAGTTGGAAAGCATTGCTTCGAGGGCTTTTGAAGGATTGGAAAAGTTAGAAGTATTGAAATTAGACGGCAATAATCTTGAAAACGTTCATGGAAAAACGATGCTTCCTTTGGTTTCACTTCATGGAATTACGATCGATGGTAATCCGTGGAGATGTGATTGTGACCTTAGGAGCCTTCGATTGTGGTTGGACACTAATAATGTGCCATATATCCCTCCTATTTGTTATAGACCTGTCAGATTAAAGGGTAGAAGCTGGAGGCAGGTAACTGCTGCTGAATATGCTTGTCCTCCTGTATTTCTTAACACTACTAGTGCTCGTAACGTACTCGAAGGCGATAATGTTACATTGGAATGCAGATTGGGAGGAGATCCATTACCAGACATACATTGGCTCTGGAAAGGAAGGGTGCTAAAAAACGATTCAGAGTCAAATTTGTACATTTCAGTTTCGCGTGGAGAACGAGAGAAAGTGTCTAGGTTGTTGGTGATACCAGTGCACGATCCTTATGCTGGATACTATACATGTATAGCCGAAAATATAGCTGGGTTGGCTGCAAAAAATTTCACTGTTATGATAATTAGAAAAAAAGTTACTGGAGTTAATGTGATAGAAGAAGAAAAAACTCAAGAGGTTAAAGAGGAAGAAGTTCCAAAAGAAGATCCTGGTCCCGTTGCAGGTCTTATAGTCGGCGTTGTGTTAGGTGCATTGTTAATAATAATTTGTATAGCTGTGGGCATGTATATATGTAGAAGACCTCCACCAATCGGTAAACGATTAGAAGTCAATCATAAATTGGCTAATTCTGTTAGTCCCGCTACTCCTCACGTCTCTATAGAGGATATGGATCTTCAGTTATTAGGAATTTCACCTTTACAGAAACCACCAAGAGGATACGAAGGCATTCCAACATCCGAAGTAGATAGGCAAGAAACTTCGAGTGTTAACGATAGAACTACCCCCCGTGTTTGGTTAATGAAAGAAACAATAACGAGTGAAACGAATGGTGAAACATATTCTAGTCCTTCGCCAGAAGAAGAAATCAGAACTGTGCCTGTTCCAGTTCTTCCCGAAATTCTTCACGTTCGGCTTCATGGTGAACTTATGGACACATTGAAAAAGAAAGCTGACAAAAAAATTCTCGAGAGAGAAAGAGGAGACGGTTCCTCAGAAATGGAAGTGACTGATCACGAATGCAACAAAATAGAACTCTCAGATGACGGCCAACCCAGTAAAGAGACTTCAGAAGAGAGTGGAAGAGATGATTCTTCCTCTCCTACAAGCACCATCACTTCAGATAGTCAGGAAAGACCGAGTAAAGTAGAAGGACTATCACGAGACCGTCCTGCAACATTTCAGAGGACAGCTGGAGTGTCTTGTGGTTGTGACAGAAACGGTGCCATACACGTTTGAAATGTTCTTGTGTATGTAATTGTGTTATTGATAACGTAAGATAAATTTTAGTACAAGTATTTGGTTTACCATAATAATGTAAACATAATAAGTTAATTTTTATCTAAAAAGATATGTATAAAAATGAACAAAAAATGGTTACTTTAAAAAATTAACTGTATGTTTAGATAAAAAGAAAAAAATTTCAGTTGTATAATTTTAAACAAGTTAAATCCTCGAAGTTAAAATATTCCGGCAGAAATATTTATTTAGTATTACCAGTTATATTTGTAAAATAAAAATTTATTCGAATTAATCTATTGTTCGAAATCTGAAAGAATATATGTTAACAAATACTTGAATGAGAAATGGTTTATCCCACATTATTGAAAAAATAAATAAAATAAAAAAAGATTTATAAAATAAATAAAATTATGGTGTGAGCATCGAGATATATGTTCAAATATTATAAAAAGATTTATAATAAAAAAAAGAAATATATTGCTCAATTAAATTCGATAAAGGAATCAAAATAAAAATCGAAACAATACGTTTTTTGTTTAGATAATGGGAATTTTTCTTGCTGGATTTATACGAAGATATTAACATAGAAGTCTCTGTTCAATAGAGGTGAATGTGCAACAAAAGACAGTGTTCTTAAATTTATATTCTCTATAATTGAACACCATTGGACAATTTTCAGTGACTTTGTGTGCAAATCTTATTGAACTGAAAATCATTTTGAATCAATATCTAATTGATAAAAACAAACAGAAATTTTATTGTTTTTTATAAAGAATATTGCGATTTTTCTTCATTATATA
>AYEL01046244.1:0-11529 GCA_000484575.1 Olivierus martensii
GGGTATGTAAAAATTATGGGATTATTGTTTTTAAATTGTTATAATTTCGTTTACTATGTCTGTTACTTATTAGATGTTTAATGTTCATAAATAAATAAATAAATAAATAAAACATCATAAATAAAAATATCTATTATCTTTTATGAATGAAAAAAATAGATAAATTCGCTCTTTTTCAAAATAAACGATTGAAAAGTTCGCTAAAAGATTATTCTGATTATCCCATACAGGGAATGCCAACTGATAGCACAAGTTGCCGGAAGTGGCGTCAGGTTGCGCATGCGCCATCGGCGGTGACTTGTTGAAAAGTTTGCTAAAAGATCAATTTGATTATCCAATACGTTAATAAACGGAATTCCGACTGATAGCACAAGTTGCCGGAAGTGGCGTCAGGTTGCACATGAGCCATCGGCGGTGACTTGCGCTGTTTTTCGGCTATATTATCCGTTTTCGGTGGGCGAGCCTAACAAATGATTATATATTCGTGATCTTCTCATCGAGACGAATCTAAATATGTATATATTATTGGGAAATTCGTGATTCAACCAGTAAGTTTTCCTTGTAACCTCATTTTCATGCTAGAGTACGCTGAGGACGGCCAAGTTAAAGGATGATTCAGTTTCTAGAATAAATTTTCGTATTTTTGAAATACGTTTACTGAAGAATTGTTTAATAAATTTATATGGATTACATATTATAAAATCTTTCAAATGCGATAGCTCGTTTAATCATTTATTTAATCAAATTGTATTTAAAGAAAAATAACTATTCGATTTTATCCATTAAACAAAGAGAATCATATTGAATAAATGTTTATTATGTGTTTTATCTTATGTTTAGAGAATATTTTTAAACAATTCTATTCTATTCGGTTATTTTTTCTGTAGAATCAAAAAATATTTTATTTATAAAATTTCTCCAGAGATGATGTAGTGCTAAATATTGAATCAAATGGCATGTTCCATATTTCGTGATGAGTTATTTTCATTTTATCAAGAAAAATCCTACAAAAATTAAGTTTTTATAAGATTTAATAATATAAATTAATAAAATGTAAATTATAACAAAAAATTTCATATTTAATGAAGTACTTTGTTTTAATGTATTACGAAATTTTATTTAAGTAAATGTTTTAGATTAATTTATATATCTATTAACTGTAATGAGAAAAATCAATAACTTCCAAGGAAAATATCATATATAATAAAGGAATAAGCGTGGTGTCCATGTTTCTGCGCATGTGCGAACTCCCACGGATCGACGGGTCGGGCCCGGACACCGTAATAAATATTTTCAAGGGATGAGACCCGAGCCTCCCCTCTCGAAGTGGGGCCCACCTTGACGTGGTGAGAGGGCTTACCGGCTGTCACTATGCTCGTATCTGTTTTGCAGCCGGGCCGATACTTTCATAGTGACAGGGACTAAGTAGGTCCTAGAGTCTGGTGGTGTCTTGGCGAAGTTACCCCCACACTATGTCTGGCTTGAGCGGGGGTTGGTGTGAACAGCGGCTTGTCGAAAGGGAGTGGTGCCCTGAGTAGACATCCGCGGGATTTCCTAGCCGGATGACCACCACGGATCTCGTTTGACTTTCTATAGAGTGGTCCTGCAGCAGCAACCCGGTCGGCCTAGGAACGATGTCGAATCTTTAATAGCGTCATTTAAAAAACTAAATCCCAATCTCATTATAAATTTTGCTTTAATTCATCATAGTTTACTTCCTATTTATGTTTGTATACTTCTTTTTGTTATTTGACTTCAATTTCTGTCTTTTTCGATTGAAAAATGTTGACTGTTTCCTGGCTCGAGAGTTCAGTTTGCCTTCGGCGTGTCGAGGCTACATAAATGTTGTATTTAAATAACATTTAATTTATTTCAGAATTTAAATAATATTTTATTCATTTCAGAAATTATAATTTTTTATTTTAAGCAGAAAATTGTAATTATTATCTAAATAACTGAAACGGTAATTCGATAGTTTATTAGTTGCCAATTTCATGTAAAAAAAATTTCTAAGTTTGGTCTGTAGGAAAAAAAAACAACAAAAGCATTATATACAAGGTTATACTAAATAAATGAAAAAAATCTCAAATTTGACAGATAAGAAACAAATTTCATTTTTTGTGTATTTGGGCACATAGTGACCAAGGGCTAACTAGTATTATATAAGGTAACTAAATACGGCCAGTGCTGCTAATATGGCCACTTGCCAATTTCAGCGTTAGTTTCAACGTTTACCTAAAGATGACTTCACTAACTTGAAAACGTAAACGGTAATTCGATAGTTTATTAGTTGCCAATTTCATGTAAAGAAAATTTCTAAGTTTGGTCTGTAGGAAAAAAACAACAAAAGCATTATATACAAGGTTATACTACTAAATAAATGAAAAAATCTCGATTTGACAGATAAGAAACAAATGTTTCGTTTTTGGTGTATTTGGGCACATAGTGACCAGAGGCTAACTAGTATTATATAAGGTAACTAAGGGTAATACGGCCAGTACTGCTAATACGGCCACTTGGCAATTTCAGCGTTAGTTTCAACGTTTACCTAAAGATGACTTCACTAACTTGAAAACGTAGCTAATAGGAAGCTACAGCCGCACCTCGAGCGGGATTTGTTGAATGACCTTTCCTAGAGAAGAGATTATCTGTGTTTGTCTGGCTTCCGGGACGGCCGTAATTATTTTGATCTGGTAAGTTTGCCTTTTTTTCGTGTAGTTATTGAATTGGAAAACTATAATGTACTGTTAAATCTGTTAGGTATTTTAATGCTATTCAATAATATGTGATGAATTTTTGTCAAATCATTTATGGTTCGTGCATGAATCACAAGAGTTTTCAGAAATCTAACTCAGAGTAAAATGGCCACTAATAGCTGTAATACCTGCATGCTGTTATTCTTTCAAAAAGCATGAACTTTTTTTGATTCAATCTTATTCTATCCTATCTTACTGTGTATTTTTATGTTCAGGTCACATGTCATCAAGAAAACAGAGGATTAGGGGCAACTGGAGTCAGGAGAATATGAGCTTGGCTGTAGCTGCAGTTAGTTTTTGTGAGCAGTATACATTCGATTCGTTTCAAATAGAAATAAAATTCTGTTCATAAAAAATAATGAAGTTGTGTCTTTTTGCCATTGCTTTTTTTGCTTAAGTGAAGTAAAATTTAGTAGAAATGGATTTTTTGAAAAAAATAGGAAACTGGCCGAATTACCTTCACTGGCCATGTTACCTTCAAAAAAACCCTTTTTCCTTAAGTGAAGTAAAATTTAGTAGAAATGGATTGTTTGAAAAAAATAGGAAACTGGCCGAATTACCTTCACTGGCCATGTTACCTTCAAAAAAAGATGTTTTGTGAAATTTTAAATTTGGAAGTGAAAATCAAAAATGAATACAAAAAATCTTTTAAAAACTTAAAGAGGACAAACACTAATAACCACGTGGTGTTTTTCATTTTTTCAACTTTACCACAACCATTGCAACTTGAGTTTGAAATAAGAGTGGCCATATTACCCTCAGTGCTCTTAGTTAAAAATATAATATATAAGATAACTGTATTGAGGAATGAGTCATATAAGCTGTCCATTGATTTCCGAGTGATTTTGCTGAAATTAATTTATAACTTTCTTCACACAACTTGAGTTTGAAATAAGAGTGGCCGTATTACCCTCAGTGCTCTTAGTTAAAAATATAATATATAACTGTATTGAGGAATGAGTCGTATAAGCTGTCCATTGATTTCCGAGTGATTTTGCTGAAATTAATTTATAACTTTCTTCAGATAACTATGCGAAGGACAAGTTGATAATAAAAGACGTTTCCATTTCAAGCTTATTCGATGAATTAAAATCTGAAAGATACTTTATAATTACAGTTAGTTTTAACAATATTAGCATGGTAATTAGTAAGCTATCTTTCATGCTATCAAGAGTTAGAGAACATATAAAAGCATCTCCATCTATATAATATTGTTTCACTGACTATTCCTTTACGCCTCTTTTCAATAAGATGCGTCGCTTCCAAACGTTTCATTTTTATGTAGTATCGAATTTCCTTTGAAAAACACATAAAACTTTATAATTTATGTCATTATAAAGGTTTATGTGTTTACCAATTTTACAAATTATTGCACTTTGAAGCGAATATACTTATCAGCACGAAAACAATCACTAATTGAACATACGGGCTATTATTTAATCGATAATTTAATAATAGCCCGTATGTTCAATTAGTGATTGTTTTCTTACCATATAAAATTGTCTATTCAATGCATGATGCAGTAGTAAATTAAAATTGCGCATCCAGTAATAAAGTAAGTCAAAGGAAATCCTTACTGGTTCAGCAGTTAGTTGATTTGGGAATATAGGTCAGACAAGAAGTAAATATTTTCTGCTTTCTAATATTGAATACTCATAAGTAAGTATATATTTTATTAATCGTAATATCTAATTACCAGAAGTTGCTGATATCCGTACAGACACTTTTGCTTTAGTGCGACGAAAATTTATTAATTTATAATTTTTATAATATGTGAAAATAAATTTAATAATTTCAAACATTCAATTTTTATTTGAAAAATATTATTTTTGGTTAAATAATATTTAATGATTTCAATTATTAAAAATATGATGACATTATTAGCATAATATTTTTTGTTGGTTTCAGTTAATTTATACTAAACAGTTTTTTTAGTTGTATCGAGTTTTCTTATATTTTGACTACACTTACACATTAAATTATTTTTTTGTGGCCGCATCTTCTAAATAGCATAAATTAGTCTAATCCAGCTATTCTATTCTATCCATCTAATAACTCGATTAGACTGATTTATGCTACTTAGAAGAGTTTAAATTGCTAAATCTACAACTTAAATTCTTTTAGTACAATAAAGAGATAGTTAGGTAGATATGAAACAGTTGAGAAATTAGGAAGACATCATAGGGATGGCCAATCCGTGAGTGAGTTTTTAACGCAATGATGCATAGAAATCAGCAGAAAAGGTCCAAATCCCATTGTAACTAGCACAATAAAGAGATAGTTAGGTAGATATGAAATAGTTGAGAAATTAGGAAGACATCATAGGGATGGCCAATCCGTGGGTGAGTTTTTAACGCAATGATGCATAGAAATCAGCAGAAAAGGTCCAAATCCCATTGTAATAAAAAAAGAGAAATTGTAAGAGATAATAAAGAAAGATAAATTATATGCTGGGATTCGATATCAGATCTTTGAGATGGAAAGGTTCGGCTTCTTCTTGTGATCTCTATATCATAAAATGAATTAATAGTATTTAAATAGTTTCCGCTTAAAAAATATTTTACATATGAGATATAGAAAATATTCTATGAAGTGCTCTTTTTTACCTTACTTTCCGAAAGAAAACGGCACTTATAAGATCACCCTCATACCTGGCTGTGTCCACCACTAATAATTTTTAGAGTAATAAATTGTTATGAAATTTGATAGTTATATTTTGCCATCAGGAGTCATTTCGACGTGATATAATTTAATTCTATAAACTGGTTCAATCCTACAGAATGGCATTTAATTTTTATCAAATTTTTTGATATCTTTGACAACAGAAGGCGATAGGTGTTATCAATGTTAATAATGCAGAAGTCGCATCTTCACTGCTTAACACCTTACACTATCTATTGCTAATAACATAAAATGAAATTTATTAAGTTTAGATGGCATTTGGCTTATCTGCATTTACTTCTACAGCTTTTAGAATGTAATATAGGTTATTTTTTATAAATTGATATATAAATTGATTGTATTTAATTATTACCCAAGCGACATGAGATTCCAGCTAATATATACTGTATAATAATTTGTTTATCCTCATTAATGTCACGTACAACTTCAGACTGAAATAACTCAAAGACTATGCAATGAAATTTTATAAATCCTTTTGATTTGAGTTTCTATGAGATGAAATTAAAGTTTTTGACTATTAAATATATATTTTAAATAACCGTTATAAAAAATTTCAAAAAATCAAATATCGACAAAACTTTATAATTTATTCGATAGATGGCGCGATGTATCCGCCTGAGATGTCTTTCTGATAGATTAGGTTAGGAGCGCTGCTTTTTCTAATTTTATGTTCAACATCATTGTTTTCTCTTCAAAATTTCCTATGCTCTCTTCTTCACAAGTTAAGTAGGTAATTCGCAATCACTTTTTTGAATTACCTACTTAACATTATAATAAAATTTAATTTAAAATATAATGCAAATTTTATGTTGGCTTCATAAGAAGGAAAAGAAGTAAACAAACTAAACAAGTTGCCAACACGTATCATACTCATAGATCAATTAGATATAATCTAAAGATGTCAACACGTGTCACACTCACAGATCAATTAGGTATAATCCGTGATCAGAGGTGTCACACTCACAGATCAATTAAGTATAATCCATGATCAGATTTGAGTGCAACTCTGTTAGTAAACCATGCCTACATGCTTTTCCATATTGCCAATTATCAAATTCTTTGATAAATAACTTTCGTACAATTGTCGGGATCATATTTAATTGAATTTTATAATTTTTTCTATCTGCGCGGTAGTTCCCGGGAACCAACTATAATTCCCGGGAATACAAAAAGTGTGAAAATCTTACAATTTCCCGGGTTCCCGGGAAAGAAACCCTAGTCAGAACCCCTTGTATTCTTTTGAATGGCAAGGGGTTCAACTATTCTTTGACTGATTTCTTATTAAAAAACGATCCATGTCGTAAATCGAGGACTACTACTAATTATTTTATTATATTTCTTAATGTTCAAATATTAAAGATCCCAAAAGCGATACTTTAGTTACATAAATATTTTTAATCTATATGTTTCAATTTCTCCCATAAAATTTATACATAAATTTAAAGATTTATCAATAAATTTCACGAATATTTTCTTTTGACCCAAGTTTAAGCAATTTCAAGTAATTTCTTTTTTTATCTTTTTTTACGTCTTTTTTTACATGTGTAGTAATGAATACAATAGGAAAGAAATTACAACTACAGGAATTTTAAATATAAATGTAACAAAAAATGCTGTATTCGTTGATGATAATCAATATATAATGTTTTTGTCTTTGCAGTCATGGCAAATCAAAGTAAATCGAAATCGTGTCCTGTGTGCCTCATGAAACCTGTTTTGATGATCGCCAGAATATTTGGACTAAAATTAATGGAACTTTGCGACTGCTATCAATTCATAGAGAACTCTCACTTTGAAAACAATTTTCGGATATACCAAAATATCATCGAAATTTCACTATATGAAGGGATTATAATTATTCCATTGATGTCTATTAATAAAGATATATTTTGCGCCAGTTCATTTAAATCGTATGGCGATAATAAAATTTTTGTAGAAGTTGTTATATTCATTTTATGTTTATTTATGACAATTCAATATAGCATTCTGAAAAGAAATTGCATGCATTTCAGTTTTAAGAAAAGCAGTTATGATGGAGAAGAAAAAGAAATCTCGTTAAAGATAGAATTCATTTCTTTGCTGATACTTTCTATCACATTTGTCATATTAGTAGTATCATCATTTTCTATCTCTATAGGAAATTACGATATATTAAAAATTCAGGGATGTAGCGATGTAGAAGCGTTTATCTGTACAATCAGTCTGAATTTTGTTTGTTTGTTTGCTATTGGTCAGATATCTTCAGTTGCACTTGTAATGGTTTTAGGCCTTATAATTACCTATAGTGAAATGAATCCGCGATCCGTTACGAAAAATGAAATCGAAAGCTTCATCGAAAAACAGAATGAACTATGGAAAATATTTCAAGATATAAATGAAAAATACGGTTTTCTTCTTCTTTGGGAATATGGAAATTTGGTTTACATAAGTTGCTTTTTTCTATACGGCCTGATATTTATCAGTATGCATAACACTATAAAAATGGTGTTATTATTCCTGACAATGATTATTATAAGCGGTGTTATTTTTGTTTCGTTTGCCTTATCAAAATTAATTTCAAGCGTAAGTAAATTGCCTATTCTTTTATTATGTTAATAAAATAGCATTATCGTTTTAAAATAACAAATCGTCGTATATTTATAATATGGAAAATAATTTTTTATTAGATTTATGATAATTTCATTGATATTAGAAAAGTGGCATCATGTAATTTCTCGGTTGAATACAAATTTAAGGTAAGTCTATTCAATTAATTAGTCTTTTCGTCACAATATATTTAAATTATACTGTATTAAGCAGATTCTGAATTTTATGAAGAGATATGGAAAAACTCCTATCGGTTTATCAGCGATCCGTTACGAAAAATGAAATCGAAAGCTTCATGGAAAAACACCATGAATTATGGGAAATATTTCAAGATATAAATGAAAAATATGGATTTCTTCTTCTTTGGGAATATGGAAATTTGGTTTACATAAGTTGCTTTTTTCTATACGGCCTGATATTTATCAGTATGTATAGCACAATAAAAATCGTATTATTATTCCTGAGCGTGATTACTATAAGCGGTATTATTCTAGTTTCATTTGCCTTATCAAAATTAATTTCAAGCGTAAGTAAATTGGCTATTTATTTTATCTTAATAAGTTATCATAATCGTATTAATATAATAAATTGTTAGTTGTAATTATAATATGGCAAAATAATTTTTTTTTAGATTTACGATAATTTCATTGACATTAGAAAACTGGCATCGTGTAATTTCTCGGTTGAATACAAATTCAAGGTAAATCTGTTCAATTAATTAATGTTTTCGTCACAATATATGTAAATTATTCTGTATTTAGCAGATTCTGAATTTTATGAAGAGATATGGAAAAACACCTATCGGTTTATCGATGGCAGGTTTCTTCTTCGTCAAGAAAACTTTTGTTTTTAGGGTAAGTAATCAAAAATTCAGTAAAAATTTCACATTTATTAAATCGCAGTTATGAATTATTTTATTTCTGATAATTTATAACAGGTTGCGAATTCTCTATATTCCGTGTTTTCGTCATTCCTGCAATTAAGAGAATCTACAAACCAAGGTAATGCCAAGTGTCGTTTATCAGTACCAACAAACAGAACTATGTAATCCTTTTCAATTTAGTGTTGTACTAATCTGATGTAATGATTTAAAAAACTAAAACAAGCACTTCTAAAACGCAAATTAATAAACATACAATTAATAGTTATCCATAGCAGCGCCGGATCTTGAGTGAGGCGAGTGAGGCAGCGCTGCGGGCGAAAATTATGATGGGGCGTGAAAATGCAGGTACAGTTTCAAATACAAGCTTAATTATATTTACTTGACAATATTTCGTGCTGTAGAGTCGGTTCTACAAAGACATAATGGTGTATTTTTCTAACGGAACATCATTGGATAATACTCATCAAGGGAGAGAGAAACCAATGTTGATTAAATTGATTAATTCAGTATTCCCAAATTTTTTCGATTCTCGGCTCCCTTGTTGAATCCATGTTTTCCAATGCGCTTTATCTCAAATTCTAACAAATTTAGATTTGTTAGACTTTGAGATAAGCACTAATTATCAGAAATGTATTAGAAATTTTAACAGATATTTCGCATCGAGGAAACCGCAGCGCATACTTTGGGAACCACTGGGTTAACTGATAAACAATTATTAATGGTCGCCCCTGGGAGGAAACCGCAGCGCATACTTTGGGAACCACTGGGTTAACTGATAAACAATTATTAATGATTTTTCCTAGTTTAAAACAATGAGAATTAAACTATAGTTGATATTTATTATATTAAATAGAGTTCATTTTTATTATATTTATTATAAATGTATTTTTGGTAGTATTTTGTTAACTATTCGTTGTTTTGAAAAAAACAAAGGTTTTTGCATATTTCTCAGTGAATATATATCTGATGTCATTACATTCCTGATTCCAAAGTATTACATATGTTTATGTATTAATGCATATGATTAAAGAGCAATGTGAAGAGGAAAAAGGGCGCCATTTTCTAATATAGCCTCAGGTGACAATTTATCCAGATCCGGCGCTGATCCAGTTTTATGAAATCTCGTATCAGCAGATAATTTACGGAATATATTGAGAAAATAACTGTCAAAATATCAACCAAAGAACAAAATAGAATATCAGAATTTTTTTTATAATTTTGTTTAGAATGCAGAAAATCTACTTTTTATTATGCAAAAATCTACTTGTGCAATTGAATCTTCAGAGAATTGTTGTTATTATGAATCATAGAGAATGCTATAGCACAACAGATATGTTTAATCTCCATCTAGAAGACTTGCATAAATTTCAAATCAAAATTATTCAACTCCCATTAGTCCAATTTCCACCAAATGTTTTTTGTACGATTCGCCTTGCAAGAGTTTTACGATTACAGCGTAAAAAATTTACAAAATTTGCGTATAACAAATCCCGCATTTCCAAATAATGGTAAACAGCCGTGGGTTAACATATTAGCAAAAGTAGCATTTGCTACGGGCCCCGCGCTAATAAATATGTACATAATTTTTTGGTCATCTAATACGAGCGTTAAACCAATGATCTTGTGATTTATGCCATATTTAGCGCCTTTTCATTTGGTATCACGAAATTGTAAGAGAAAGAGCATAAGAAGGTGCTTAGTATGACTCTGAACATAAACTTCAGCGTGAAATGGATACATCCGATATCATCAACAAATTAGCTCATTCTAAATATAGAAAAATTAATGTTGACTGTGTTGTTATTTTTGATAATGATAATTGCTATGCAAATTAAAAATGTATGTGTTCAAATATATTTGTGTTGTTTTTATTGTTTTTTTGATATAGGGTCCCTTTCTTAACATATGCTACAGGTCCCGCACTAGCTTAATCCGGCACTGATTGTAAACTGTCATCGGAAAGTAGAGTTCAAGCCGCTTGTTAAGTCTTGATGAGACTGGTCTTAATTATAAGTTCGACAGTCATACTCATTAAAGATACTATTTCCTTTCCTTGAACGTTTGCACATGCTATCCACGCTAAACATAATTCATAACCCCAAGCAACATGGCCATCCATTTTGTTTGTATATACCACCTTCTTATAAACTTATTTGTGATTGGCTCGCTCTCGAATTTTTATTGCTTTAGCTCATGAGGTTTGTGCAGTCTTTGGGTATCGAGACTATAGAAGTCACGTGCAAGAAGGTAAATTTAGTACTTCAGTATAAAGGAGTGTTACCGAGATCAAAATCTATTCTTTATTAGATAATCCAATGTATTTAATTAGTTTTAGTAATGTTGAAATTTTACAATATATTCAAATGACCGGCATAGACGATGATTCAGCAAAATGTATAAATAAAAACAAAAAAAGAACCTTAATGTATCGCGATAGATACCTAGGCAATATTTGCTTTCAGCAAGAAGAATCTTCAAAATTTTTAATTGAGGCGAAGGTAAGAGCAGAAATGAAGAAATATGTCATTTATACTGTGCACACCACAATATCTCCCGAAAATAAAATAAATGTATAATCTATTTTAAATTATATTTTGTATTGGAATAACTTTGTACTCGTGC
>AYEL01046258.1:0-36823 GCA_000484575.1 Olivierus martensii
GATGGTTAGGAGCTGGAGCCAGTAGAAATTTTAATGGCTCTGGCTCCAACTCTGGTTCCTCCAAAACTTCTGGGCTCCAACTCCAGCTCCCCAGCCCTGGTTGCCAGTATATTACTGAATACATGACATTTTAAATAAAATAATCTTTATATAGCATAATAATACATTCCTAAAAATCTCATATAGTGCAAAACTCTTATATGAGACTAAGAACTAATACATAGAGAACCTTCCAAAGAAACAAAAATATTGCATTACTATTTTTAATAAAAAACAAGTTTCTAATATAATTGAACAAACACTTTTTATAAATAAATACATCTATGTCAGATAATGTGCATAATTTTTTCCTCTTCATAATGTCTTTACTTTCTGAACTTTTGCAGCATCTAGATTTTATATATCTTCTACTCTCTCTAAAAAAATTAATAATTGAATTTGTTTGCTTTTTTCATGACAGATGTTTGTGTAAATTTCATATTATAGAGCAATAATAGCAAATTCAAAATCTTTCATGCACCAAAATTAGTAAAATCAGGTAACATATATTATGGAAAACTATGATACAGTGCCCGCTGCTTAATAAAATCAGCCACTTTATGCAATCAAATCCTTAGGAACGGATTCAAATCAATGCAATACAACTGAAAAATCGCCGGGTAATAAAATCAACATCGCCGCTTATAAAAATCATTCATTGCAGGTACAAAAACAAAAATCGCTTTTCCAATCAAATTTTTAATTCAAAGTTCACCAGTTCTTCGGTATTCCAACTGCAGGTGTTCGATTAGTCCATGTGAATCACAGAAAACGGGAGAGTGTAAAACAATAAAAGTAAAAAACAGGAGGGTGTAACAATAAAAGGGGTAATTATCGGCAATAACATTTTCAGAAATCCAAGTGAAAATACTGTTTATTGCCGATAGTGTAATTAACATTTACAGTAATAATCACTTTAATCGGGGGCGACCGACGAAGACAAAATAAAAGCAGATGTTTTCGGTGCATAACTCAGTTGATGCAAGAGTAGTCATACAGTTAATACAGTATGTCTAAGCAAAGAGATCTTAGTCTCAAAGAGAAACAAGAAATGTTGGTCAAGTATGATAGCATGCCTAGATGCAGTCAAAGAGAGGCTGCTGTGAAATTGGGAATTTCTCAAACAGCTCTGTTCACCATACTGAAGCAGAGGGAAAAGATAGCTATGGAGATCATTAATAATGAAAATTCATCAAGAAAGTGAAAACGAAATGGGAAATCAGAAGAAATTGAAGCTGCTCTTTTAGAGTAGTTCAAGAATACAAGAATGATGAAGGCGCCTATTTCCCGTGCAATTTTATGTGAAAAGGCACAGCACTTCGCAACCATGTTTGGAGTTGAAAATTTTTCTGCAACAGATGGATGGTTGACTCAATGGAAAGAGTGCAACAATATCGTTTATAGAAAGTTGCATGGTGAAAAACAGGATGCAGACAATCACTCGGCAGACAGTTGGAAGGAGAATGTTTTACTGGAACTGCTGAGTATAAACCCAAGCAAATTTTTAATGCTGACAAGACTGGTCTATTCTACTGTGCCCTGCCTGAATATACAATGATGTTCAAGAATGAGTCCAGGGCTGGGAGTAAAAAAATTAAACAAAGAGTAACTATTCTTTTAACATGCAATATGACCGGATCTGTGAAGAAAATTCCATTAGTGATAGGATCAAGCAAAAATCCTCGCTGCTTTAAAGGAGTGAAGAACTTACCAGTGCATTACATCAACAATAGTAAAGCTTGGATAACTAAAAATATTTTCGCCGATTTTCTTCAAGATTGGGATAAGGATCTGAAGAGAGAGAAAATTGTTCTTTTGTTAGACAACTGTTGCACCCATCCCACAGACCTAAAATTAGAGAACATCAAATTGATTTTTCTTCCTCCAAACACCACAAGCATTATTCAACCTTTGGATCAAAGGATTATAAAATCATTCAAATGCCAATACAGAAAAGAAATCGCTAAGTTGGCAATTACAGAAATTGAATCCTCCTTTTCTGAAGAACCTTGATCTGCTAACGACATTGCGAAATCCATAACAATCTTAGATGCAATTCATACAATAAAAAATGCTTGGGACACCATTACAGAAAATACGATCTACAACTGCTTTAAAGCAAGTGGACTGAAGGAAGAGTCTGTGGCAGAAATCTTGTCGGAGGAAGAAACAGAAATCTCTGAAGACGACTTTCTCCATTACGTGTCCATTGATGACAATTTGCCAACTTCAGGTGAAAAATCGAACCGTGAAATTATTGAGGAAATCATGGAATCACAGCAGCCGCCTTCTTGTGACAAGATGTCTGAAGATGAAGAGGCCACTGACTGAACACCGCCACCAACTGCAGCTGATGCCCAACAAGCTTTAGACATTCTGCATAGAACTTTGGAACAAAAAGGGGATGATACTGAATGTTACAGTCAATTTTACAATTTTAAGAATATATTGAAAGATTAATCATAGTAAATTCCAAGCAAACCAAAATTGAACATTTTTTCACTATCCAAAATTGATTTTTAAATTGTATCTGTACTACTACTTTATCTGTAAAATTAAACTAATTTAATCGTATTTTATAAGTCTTGTTTTAATTATGTTGTCTGTGAACTGGATTTTGAAAAAGGTGCAAAATTTTAGATCGCTGTTTTTTAAAATCAGCCAGTTAATAAAATCAAAATGATTTGGGCAGAAGTGATTTTATAAAGTGGCGGGCACTGTATGTACATTCCAATGTAGATATGAAACTAATCAGAGTAAAATGCAAGCATTCACATTTGTAGGAATGGTTTTAACTTATCAAAAGTACATAAATGAGTTTAAAATAAAGACAAAATCAAATAAAATAAAAAACTGCTATAAAATTTTGATGTGTCCATTGATTTGCTATCAGTGAAGGAATAAGCAGTTTTGAACTTTGCACTTTTTTCAGTCAAAGGTTCATAAAATAATCAGTCAAAGTTCCCAATAATTTTCTGTTTGTATTTTATAGGTAACAAGAGATTTTATAACAAGGACAACATAGTATTTTTTGTAGCTAACAAGTAAAAATTCAATCCGTACAAGTTAAAAACCAACGGATTCACTAAAGTGCACTTTCGGCTCACCCGAGCCCTCCTTAGTAGTTTGACTTAAAGGAGTCTCCACTGACCGTTAGAGATTTAAATTGCCTCCTTTTATAAACAATAAACCACTCCTCCCCTAGCGGGCAAAAGCAGACGTCTGCCTTCTCCCACACCAATATGTATAACTGCGTAAACAGAACTGGCTCGTCATCAATGTATCAGTAGCACAGCTAGCCCTAAAACACAGATCTCCACATCCTTTAAAAACACTCACTGCTAAAAATAAACTGCGCACCAAATCGAAACAACATAATTATACTAGTGTGTCGAAAGTAAAAATTCACAAAAAAGAATGGAAATGTTGAAAAATTTCATTTCAACATAATGGCAGGGTTTTTTCTTCACACAAAATCAAAAATAGTTATGTTTAATTTATTACAATTCACTGTTAGAGTGAAATATTGTTACATAATACTATATTATACGAAGAATGCAGCAGTTTTGTGTGTTAGAACAAAATCATGTTGTAGAAGTACAGTGTATTGGGATTTCCCTATCCTTTAAATTACTAATATCCATTATATATAAATTTCATATACTACATGATTTCAGAAAATGTATTTATGTATATTATACAAGAATTAGCTATAAATTTCAATTAAAAATACAGGGTGTCCAAAAAGTATCTTTACACTTTTAGAAAATTATTAAAAAGATACAAAGAAGAATGTGCACTTACAATTTTTTGCATTCAATAAAGAAAGTATCAAAGTTTTTTTTAAATGAAGTGACACTATATGGCACCCATGATGGCACTAAATATAGGTCTCTTCTCAAAATGGCTTCATTGCAGGAAATGGTGCAAGTTGTAGCGTGATTTATTGAATTTAAATCTGCAACGCAGGTACAACGTAAATTTTGGTCTGCATATGATCGAAATCCGCCTTCAAGACCAACAATTTATGAATGGCATAAGAGATTTATGACAACAGGTGGCGTTTTGCCAAAAGCGAAATCTGGTCAGCCTAGTAGAAGCTCCGATAATGTTGAACGAATTCATGAATCTTTTCATCGTAGTCTTTGTAAATCGATTCATTTGGTGGCCTGTCAATTACAAATACTTAGATCAACTATGCATGATGTAGTGTTGAAAAATTGAATTAGAGCAACCATCGGGACTGTCGATTCTGTAATGTTTTACAGAACCTTGCTTGAAATCTCTTACTGACTCAATGTGTTGCATGCGACTAATGATGCACATATTGAAGTGTTGTAAGAATTGTAAAAAAAAACTTTGATACTTTCTTTATTGAATAAAAAAAACCTTTTAAGTGCATATCTTTGTTTTTTTTTTTTTAATGATTTTCTAAAAGTGTGAAGATACTTTTCGGACACCCTGTAGTAAAAACTGATATTTCTCTCTTCAAACTGCAAAAATATTACAAATATATTAAATTATATTTTGGAAGTTATAAACATCTATTATAACTTCTAATATATTTATAGTACATATGCTTCTTGCATTATGCAGCAAATTTCATAAGCAAAACAGAGTAGGAGAAAGATTACAAAAATAAATACAATATTATGACATTATATTTACTTAAGTAATCATTGTAATTACAATATAAATTTGAGTTTATTCTTAAAATGCAAATGAAATAATAAAAATTGGGATACACTTCTCCATAAGAATCTGATGAAATATAAGTTCAACCATATAATCAAAGAACCCAAAATTAAGAAATTAAAATTATAAAATTAAAAGAAAATGATTACAAAACTGCAAGAATCAGACACAAAAAAAGGACACTTTCCATATATTACACCATTGAGATAAGGACTCGAATCCATTGAATAGTACTGACCATTCATAGAAATAACAGATTACATCACTATTGTAAGTCGATGATTACCTATATACAAAAATAATTCTTATTATTCCAAGTTTTTATAATTTTATTAAATTAGATGTTTGCATATGACATGAGATGACACTGCTAAGAACAAGAACT
This sequence comes from Olivierus martensii, assembly GCA_000484575.1. NCBI lineage: Eukaryota > Metazoa > Arthropoda > Arachnida > Scorpiones > Buthidae > Olivierus > Olivierus martensii. The sequence continues at coordinate 5,120 of AYEL01046258.1, forward strand.
AAAATTCCCCTTTTTAATCTTTACTGCAGTTTGCTAATGACAATTGATGATATATGCCGGTAATTATGAAAATGGTCCAAATCACACACACTTTTTTTTTTTGTTTAAAAGTATTTTGACTTTTGGTTTGTAAAATTTTTTTTAAGATCATAAAAAGAAAAAGCAAATGTTTTTTCCTCTTGCAAAATAAACCCTTTTTGTAATCATAAAATTTTACTATTAATAAAAACTTTATTTTCACAAGCTATCTGAAATGATTTAGATCACTTTTGTAATTATGAGCTTATATATGTTTTCTATACTGAGAGATTATGAGAGAATGTGAATGTATAGTTCATTTTCAATCACTCCCTGAAAATCCTACCTCTACCCAATGATCTTAGTTATGTAGCTCTCAGACTTTTCCAAACAGTGCATATCTTAATAAAAATATTCAATTATACAATATTTAAAAATTAAGCAATTTTGTATGTAAATAAATTCATGGTTACTGTTTTATATAGTTTCTAACAACTAAACACTAGTAAAAATGGAAACAAAGATCTAAATTAAACAAGTTTATTTAGATTGTTTCCTGTGTACCAGAACTGACTAGGAAGAGTTTTAAAAACATATATATTAGGAAAAACTGGTCTTGATTATTTAAATGTTGGTTTCTTCTTCAGTTTCAGCTATTCAGTTGTTCTTTAATGAAACCCTCCCATTCTTCAGAAGTTTCACAAACTTGTGAATCTGTCTTTTTGTTCTCCTAGTTGGAAAGGTTGTATTCACAATTCTATATTATTATATGTTGTGCCTGGCATTAACTGGGCTTGTTTTTTCAATATTTATTAGATTGTCTGCAGAAAGAACTTTCTTGGATTGGAAATTTATTCCATCCATTTATTTCATTTATTGTTACAAGTATATTTGTTAAAATGATATATTATTGTAAAGCTAATTAAATTACAACTTAAACAAAATTTTTAATAAATTTCACTCAAAATAAATAAAATATACAATCATAAGATTAATTACTAATAGAACTGCATACTTTTTTTCACTACAGTTGGGTCTTGAATAATTAAAATAGTTTCATTTCTTATAAAAAAAATTCAAACTACCTATCTAGATATGTAATTTTCTAACAGAGCTATATCAATAAATTTCATTGGATGAGGTGAGAATTTTCTCAAATTATGGAAAGTCAGATAGATATCATAACATAGATATAATAAACAATCAATTAGATGTCATTAATGCACTGGCAAATGGTGAGACTAGAAAGGGAAGAATCTGCACATTAAGCAAGAATCCAGAATTTTTCTTTTATCAGCATTGCATAACTAAAAGATTTTTCAACATTCTTCAAACTGAAATATATAGGTTATCAGAAAAATTAAGTTGATAAAAGGAAACTGATATAGTTTAAATCCAGAATGTCTTATTAGAAAAAGTGAAATCAATTTGAATAATGTTTATAATGAATTACGCTCAAAAACTAGCACAAGATTGCAGAAATTACTTTATTTGACAAACATTTTCAACTCTCCTTTCTATATATTTCACTTTAATAAAGGATGTGTACATCATTATAATGTGCCTATATAGCTCTTTTGACTAACTAATAATTTTCACATTTTGCTATTTGATTATTTGGTATGGTAAAATGAAAGAATGTGAAACAATAGGATGTCTTGCATATAAAAACAATTTAACTTAATAAATCGAAATTCTGCCAAACTTAGAAAACGAAATTGCCCTAAGCTAAAAAAAAATTAAGCAACTTTTTGTAGCAATAAATTGTAGTTTATTTAAATCGATTGCATTAAAGTCAAAATGATACACTTAAAAATCATTTAAGTTATCTGTTACTTATAAAAATTTTGCAGAAAACCATAAAAAATATGATTACAAGCCAAAATTTGGGGCCCCATTACTTGAGTAAAGCATCAGCCCCACATGGCACCTTCATACCGAACTCAAGTGTCTTTAATTAGAGGTATAAGATAAAAAGAGGTCGAATTTCCATTGGAATTTTTATCCTGTCGTATCTATTATTGTGAACTGTGATTAATTATGCATATTATTTTATTTTCAAAAATTAATCACATTGTAAAACGAAACGTATATTTAGATCACAAATTAATGTGAGGACAGAAAAGTGAATATTGGATTCAACAGTAAATTTTGCTCAAGTTATAACGATAATTTAGTAATATATATTTTCAATCGTATTTAGAATGGTAGAATTTTATATATTTGGCTTACAATTAATATATTTTCTAGGTTGATTCTTTGAACAATCAAAATATATTACCTCGAAGAAACATCAGGCATAAAAACCGTAACTGAAAATGCTGAATAGCTGAATGCTCCCGCTAAGGGAACATAATAGACGTAGACATTTTCTGGCGTAAAAGGTCTTAATTTTGGCAATTTTGAAAATATGTATTCTGCAAACGTTTTCTTAGGGATTTCACTCTCTTCCGCCATTTTCTTTTCTCCGATAATGACCGATTTCTTTACGCCATCTAACGGTTCAATCGCATCCATGATTTATTAATGATGATATTATTATTATTAATTTATTCGTGATTATAGTAATTCATATAAAAATATTATTTTAATGTTTGAAACATTAAAGAATTTACTGTTAAACATTATAAATTTATATATCTTATCTAAAAATTGTATTGTAATTAATTGTAATATAATCTATAAGAATATATTTAATAAATTTATGGGTTTATTTTATAAAAATTTTTATTTTGAAAATATACAAATAATTAAATCTGATAACAGATAAAAGTAATTACTTTATTCATAATTTGTCACAAAATAAAAAAAAATTTAAATTTTTTTTGTCATTTTTAATCACTAGAGGTCCAACAATTTGTTAATCAGAAGAACGCTTGTTAATAAAATCGCGCGATTCTCAATTAATATCTGAATTTATAAATTAAATTCTATAAAATTTTTATTAAAAAATGATTACTTAAATAATTATTTTTTTATAAAGTATCATCAGCTAATTGTGTAAAATATAATACCGATTAATAAAATTACTTAGAATTTGATATTTTTTTTAATCCTTGCTGGATTAGTTGCAAATATTCCTTCTTTATATGTTTCATGTAGTTTTCTTAACTTTCAGCATATTTGTCATAGAAACAGCTGACATTCTGAATAAAAATATGCAATTTGTAAAAACAACGTAACGAAGTGGAGCGTAAATTACTCATTAAGTTTTATTTGATGGTAGCAATTAAAATGAGCGAATATTTTTATGACAAAAATTATTACAGACAACTTGTTTTTACCATACTTTTTTCTTTTATTGATCTAAACAATTTTTAACTGGTGAATCCGCATTATTAATTTTTCCAATTTTAATTAATGGAATTATTTTATTTTTAAAAAAAAATTATTTCGCAAAAATACAATTAGTGAAGTCTGAAATGAATGAATTACGCATAAAACAAAGTTAAAAAAATAATCATTTTATTGCTTTTTATTAATTTTTTTACTTTTTACTCACCAGAGGTCGAACAATCTGTTAATAAAATCACGTGTTATTTAAAATAATTTATCCACGTGGTTATTTTTTTAATTCTCCAATTGCTAATTTTGAATGAAATTCGATATGAAAGCTCATTAATTCAATTTGTTTATAGCAAACAATATTTTGATTGGTAAAAGAATTATTACCTCACAAGACTTCTATTCAAAGTTTAATAACGTCGGTAAAGAATTTCAAAACATCAAATCTAATTTCCATTCAATAATAACAATAATGCACTTTATTTTTACTAGAAGACAGCGAGTCATTATTGGTACCATGCAATATCCAGGAATACGATTTATTATCAACAATTATTGTTTATAAACTCGTGCCAGATACAACAAAAGTTTTATTCGGAAGTTTGGTACGAGTAAACAATAAACACCACGATTATTTACAGTAAGCCCGTATTGTTTCAAGGCAATTCGTGACAAAAGTTAAGCTTCTCCAATTGTACAAAGTAACGATATCCGGTTATAAAGTTATTATTGGTCGATATAAAATGTCATAAAAATGCAAATAAATCATTCTATTCGCGTTATACGAGAATAAAAAAAAAAATAATGATTTTATTTACAAAAAAAAATATGTTAAATATGTGCATGGTACAGTATAAAGCAGAAACACGCAAAAAATATCTTTACAATGGTGCTACCTTATCGAAATAATTCCCGTTCCTTGTCTTAGTGGAATTTTGGGGTTTTTCTGACCCTCAAATCTCTCTGTAACGACCTTGCCATTCTTCAATCTTGACATTTCTAGAATGTAATTTTAAATTCGCTTCCCGCAGATCAAAAATTACAAAATATTTTTTTTTATCGACAGAAAGATAAAAAAAAAATTTTTTTGCTAGACATTCATATTTAAATGCAATACAGTACTTAAAAGTTTATCGACCGACATTATGTTGATTTTAATGAGTGTTTATTATTCAATGAACCCATTCTAATCTTTTGACATTATTTACTACTTACTCACTTCATTTTTTTTCACTTTAATCATAATAATAAAAATATTAATTTATCCTGCATAATTAGAAGCGTAGCCATGTATCTATTTTAAGTATTATTAGTATATCTTTTGACATTTAATTCTACTGCGAAATATAAATTTACCGGTTCATGTTTTATACAGAAGAAACATTTTACTTTAAAAAAATTCTAATTTTATATATGTGTAGAAGCATAAATATCATATCAGAGATATTGAATTCAAGGTTAAAACGCGTTAGGAGTAAAGCTCATTTTGTATTAACTATTTTTAAGTTAATTAAGCAGAAAAATAATTTGACGTACCGTTACCGCATCACTTTTAACATTTTTAATTAAAATAATATAATCTTGTTTAATAAAATTTCTGTGTGTACAGTAAGAGAAGATAAGTAATTAAAACGTGTATATTCTTATTATTTACTGAAATGAAAAAAAAAATTAATTATAATTAAAAAAATAAATAAAAATTTTACTGAAACAGATAGAGGGCGCATTCATATTTTAATTCCAAACGATCTTGTTTAATCGGTAAAGACGAATGTCGTGAAGCGATGATTGTAGAAAATTAGCAGGCAAGACGAAAATAATCATTTCAGAAGTATGACAGTCCATTATTAGAGAAGAAATTAGCTTCGGTTTAAATTTATACAATATATAATACTAATAATTGTAAGGAATATTATTTTATAAACATTTGGCGCTCATTTCGCCAAGGTTGTATTGGTCCAACATATCCGTCCACCCACTGGTCAACTGGCTTATAAGGACAATGTGGGTGAACTGATTTACAAACGAAATAGGTCAGGGATCTAGTTATGAGGACAACTGGATTGTTTCTGAATTACTCACGAAGTTTCTCACATAAAGAATATTATTTTTTGTAATAAAATAATTGGTGTACAATGGTCACGGATTTATTAAGAAGACATTCAAAGTCAAGGACGGCACCCAATGGTGAAAGTGTACATGCACTATTGACCATTTGTTGCTTTCTGAATACTTTGGAGAGTAAACGACCCTTAACAACATCCTTAGAAAGTTCATTCATTTGGAAATACTTTGAGAAATCACACTTATGAGACTAATATCGCTTATTGTAAATCATTTGCATGTGTAGAAGAAAAACAGCATGCAGAATACGCATAGAAGAAAATCAGCGCTGGTAGCCCGAATTTTTTATACGCGAAAAAAATATTTGCCATCATCATCATTACATAATTCGTATTATTTGTGGAAGAAAGTCACATTGAATTGCTCTTTTTTTTCTGTACTATCGCTTTCTTTCGAGTCATGTGACTAACGTAGACGTATTTTTCTCCAAGGTGAAAATTACATAATTCGTGTTATTTGTGGAAGAAAGTCACATTGAATTGCTCTTTTTTTTTTTCTCTACTATCGCTTTCTTTCGAGTCATGTGACTAACGTAGACGTATTTTTCTCCAAGGTGAAAGTTGAACGAACCTGAATGCTACAAGCCAAATAAGGTTCTTTATTAAAACACATTTAAATGCGAACGATTTGTAATTCGCGTTTTTAAAAATTAATTAATCATTAAATCGGCTACGTCACTGTTTTCTTGTCCCGTGTATCGTAATAATGAATTATTACGGTCCATTATTATTCCGTATCATGTCCTGATGACTTAATATAATTCGTGATTCGTAAGAAATATCGAGAAGTTTGCAAAAGCCGAAAAAATGCAGCGCAACTAGTTTCAAAACGTAAAAAAAATAAAATATATTTGCAAATTTTATTAAATTGCTAAATTTAGCCATTTTTTTTTTTCTCATTTTTAACAACAAAATTTTTTTTTAATTTATTAGCTTTTTTTGTTTAATTATCTGATTAATCACGGTGATTTTATATAAAATATATTGGCAAATTTTATTAAATTGCTAAATTTAGCCATTTTTTTTTTCTCATTTTTAACAACAAATTTTTTTTTTAATTTATTAGCTTTTTTTGTTTAATTATCTGATTAATCACGGTGATTTTATACTTAATTTTTGTCCCAATCACGCGACAAAGTATACTAGAACAGTAAGTATCCGGGACAAGTGCAGAATGAGTAAAAATCGCGTTAATTTAAACTGGAAATTGTTTTAAAAATTCGGAAATTTTTCGTTTTTTTTATAAAAAAAAATAATAATAATAATAATAGAGGATTTAATCCACGACAATTGCAATTCATCCGAAAAAAACAGAACTCAGCTAACTGGACAGGTGTAGCCTGCAGGTAAAAGAAGACTTGCAAAACCAGTTTCTTTCAGGCAGTTGCTTGGCTAGCTTAGAGTTTTGCAGAGACAATCACCAACCATACATGGTCGAATGTCGATTTTAGTTTGATGCCAATGATGTGCTTGGATATGTGATGTGTTGCACATAAGTTTCTAAAGGATAATGAAACGTCTCCGGATTAAAAATTTGGTGATTTTTGGTGCTTTGTTTCTTGTCACGCGTCTTGCCAATGCTCAGGTATGTACGATTTCTGTATATATTTTCTTTTGTTACACGTTTTACTTCTAAATCGTCGATAGTTTCCTTGTTTAAAGTGATTTTTTTTATCTTTGTTTAGTCAAAGTTTAATATAATAAATGAATTGATACTAAATCTATACGTTTCCTTCTTTTCTTGCATTTATGATGAGATTCGTCACGAATTTCGGACAAATTTTCGTGTAAAGATTTCATTCCTTTGCTTCACGTTTTACACCTAAATCTATATAGTTAGTTCACTTGTTTAAATTTATTTAACAAACGTTCGACTACCTAAAATGCTCACGTTTTATACGAAACTTAAAATTGGATACCTTTATTAAACGAACCGATATCTCTTCTTCTTTCGTTGCATTTATGATAAATCTTTTCATTTTATATCAATTTTCGCGTAGATATTTCATTCAAACCGACATCATGTATGCCAAACTCGCTAGAAATTTCGACATACCCTATATCTGTCCTTGTATTAATGCATTCCAATGTGTGTACAAAGTCTATCTATCATTGTCTAGTAAAACTGGACTTTGTAGAAATTTCAACGAAATGAGAGCTTTAAATTTCGTATTGATTTATAAAATTAATGCACGAAAAATCTTAACACTTTTCTACATTTAAAGTGGCGAAAAATCCCCCAATTTTTTAGGAATAAATCGATTAAAAAATATTAGTTTTTACTGCATAAAACTAACAAAATTTATTTTTTCTGCAGGATAACGATCTTCTAAGATGTCCAGAAGGTGAGTTAGATTTGATATAAATATATTTTAACACTTAAAAAAATTATTATTATATATTTTTTCGACACGTATTCTGGTTAATTAAAGCAAAAATAGTTAGTAGAAGTTTAATTGTATGAGAAATTTTTAATATGACCTGTCGGGGACAGGGTCGAACTCGTCTCACGAACCAGGAAAAGTCATCAAGTAGCGTTATTTTGTCACGGGTGAATGACCTTAGGTGTGTTAATAGCAATGAAAATCTATATAGAGGGTTTACAGTTTCTGCCTAACGAATTGGACCAACCGTTATGTTCCGAAATATAATTAATTTAGATGGATCACGCGGAAGAATCAATGATTATAACCTCACCGAGTCAAACCTGATTTAACATCTTAAAATTAAGGATTAAACACCTTATGCCAGTAATATCGTAACACCTTTAACAAACCTGGGTTTCTGTCATATGTCGTCCACATGCGACCATGTTTAACTTTCGTTCTTTGTAAATTAATTAATAAAATTAAATTTTTTCATTTTTAAAAGATTATTCTTGAAATAAAATTGTTCAAATGCACGAAAAAGTATATTGAGACTGAAAAAAGCTTGATGTCCTTACCTACTGTAGCTACTCTGGAATCAGTTTTAAAAAGTGAAAAATTCTCCTTTTGGTTACAAAATATTAATTTTTAATGGCGTTTAAACGGTTCCTAACGAGTGATTTTAATACTTAACGCATATTAGTATCAAGCACAGCAATGTTTTCACATTCTAAAAGCCTGTTTTTTTTTTTTTTTTCCTGGAATGATTTAACCTTGGTTTTCCTTAGCGATTTTTATAGATCTAACGTAAGTTAACGAGAAGTTAACTGTAAATATGTGAGGCATGAATATTACTTTATACTAAAACGCGTATAAATTTGTATACATCTATATAATTTTGATTAAACTCTAACATATTTTACTTTAACTATTAAAAAAATGGTAAATTTTAGTAGGAAAATTGGGTCTTAGATCGTTTTCGAGTTCTAATTTTTCTCTTGTCGTCGTCGTTCGTTTTCACTCCTTCCCCATTACAAAAAGATTGACCAATATTCAATCAGACATGTGAGGAAAAGCGTTTTTATTTCTTCCTCCTAATTGCTTTTGTTATGCTTCAGAAGTAAACAAGTTTTTTTTATTTTACGTGATTTATCATCTCTCAGCTCTTTTTTTATTCTTTCTTTCTTTTCTTAAAAGACAATCTGACACTTTCCTATTAACCAATTTTTTAGCCTCCCTATTTCAACTCTTCAATCCACAATTATCGAAAGTCTTACAGATTTTTACTTCCTTTTTTGTTCATTCTTCTTACAGTTAGTTTTTTCTGCAACATATATACAACAGGAACAAGACATTATAATTATTCTAATTGGAAAACCTTTCAACTTTTTCATTACCGGAACAATTATTCAATTAGACTGAAAGATATAAATGTCCTGAAGAGTTTAATCATTCTTTTTTTAAAGTTAAAAAAAGTTCCAAAATAAATTTAATTTTTCGAATTTCACAATAAATTCGTCTATATATAGATCTTTAAAAATATCTGACCACATAACTTTTAACATAAAAACTGGCATTACTTAACAACACATTTTTATAAAACGCCCAAACTCAACGTACAGTATATACTTATCACAGCCTACTCATAAACTAACCAAGAACTAGATCAAAGTACTAGGTAATTTAGGTCCTAGTACTTTGATCTGGTTCCTAGACATAACAGTAATGATGATAAATTGCATCGTATGCTTTGTCTAGTGTGATATAAAATAAAAAGTCAAAATTTGGACTAAAATACTCGTATATATTAACCATTTACACTGTTTTAAAATTAATTAGTAGCAGTTATGGATAAGAATAGTAGAAAATTTGAGTATTGTACAGACATCTAGATTCACGGTTCAGTGAATCAAGGATATAAATGATGCCATTGTAAAAGGTTCGTTTATTATTTAACCTCAGGAACAAGCATTGTTTTGTTCTCTGCATAAATCTCTGCTGTGGATAATGATAACCCATGTGCTTTGTGAATATTTAATCTCTTAAAATATTAATTTTATATTTTATAACGTCCAGATTCTTTCACATAAAGTTCTCTATGATTATTGAACAAGAGGATATCTCTAATGAATATTCAGAGAAGGATTCTAGGTTCTAATCCCATTTTACGCTGAACAACTGTGCTCCCCTTTAATGTTCAAACCGAAACCGCTTTGAAACTAATCTCTTAATCAATTTGCAGTAGTTTAACGTGAGACTAATAACAATTAAATCAATTATGGTGTCATAACTTTGAACTATTCACACTTCTAGTTTAATCTTAGAAGTTTGAATAGATCAAAGTTTTATCCTGAGGTGTGTTTCAGTTGGTTAAACTGAAAACCCATTAACGCTTTGTTCGAGTACTGTGAAAACATCTGTAAAACATCAGGAATTCTGTAGAAACTCATGAGAAAGTTGAACAATCCATTAACAATTGATAACAACCAAGCCGAGTAGAATTTTGAGGCTGCTGTTTAATTAAATTTTACTGTTTAATAGACACGTTTAATCAAAGTTTTTACGAATAAAATGGAAGAAATAAGCACGAAATATTAATTTATTTTTATTTATTTGAGCATGTAAGTTCACATGTTTATATAAAAAAACATGTCTACCTACATTCGAATTTCGTCATTAATAATATATTTTGTAACTATTAAATACAAGAAAAATAAGTTATTTTTGGATTTAAAACATTTTAAATCATCATAAAATCAAAAAAGAAGTAAAAATGGCTCTTCTTCGTAGCAAAAAACACGTGAGAAACATAAAACATTCAAACAATTCAATTATGAGAACAATTACAACACTTTCATGTCCTTTAGTTAAGCTTTCATTTCTAGATACTTGTCCACGAGTCTATTGTCTGAAAACCAATTATTTTCACCGATTTTTCCGAAACAATATCGACTTTTTTACATACCCGCACCACAATAAGAAAAACACTTTTTTATTCTTTATGACACTACCAGGAATTAGAGTATGAACGACAAAACTCCATTGTAACACTCCATCGAGTATAAGAAAGCAATAATTGCTTACTTACTCTACTTTGTATAAGAAAAACAAAAAGTCAGCATTATATCGAACATGTTCTATAATAAGTATGACTTTTTTTTGTTTTGTTTTTATCATAAAAATGCATAAAAATAATAGGTCACGGACTGCTATTTGTAGCATTGTTATAATAATAATAATAATTCTCAAGACTTCCCCATAACTTTAAAATTATTTATCGGATCAAATTTGTTTTTTTTTTTTTTTTTTTTTTTTATAGACTGGTCCAGGAATGGTATTCGGTGCTACAGATACTTCAATCTTCGTCATTCATGGAAGAGAGCTGCAGAAATCTGCCGCAGGTAAATTTTATATATAATATTTTGCATGGAAGAATTTGCCAGGAAACGAGGTTCATTAGGTCATAAACATGCTGCCACTTATGACCTAATGAACCTCATCCCCATTATTGTGGCTCATTGCATAACTTAATTATCTTCAATGCTAGCAAATTATTTAGTGATTTATGTGGTATTCATAAAACTATAATCATGGCGATTGAATGCAAAATTGCTGATTTTTAGTTATGGTTAAAGAAGATTAATATCATTAAAATAAATAATTGAATAATTCTTTTTAGTTTTTTTTTTTTTAAGGTCATTTCTTAGAGGATCTTTCAGTAAAATTAACTTAAATCATATATTAGCCACTTTGGGAGGAATACTTGGCATAACCTTCGACCTACGCCAGTATCTCTATTCAAATCGAAACAGGAGGGGTTGAAGATAAAATAAGGCGTTTACTGGTTTAACTAGAAAACAATTCGTGACTTTAACAAACAATAAAGCTCCAGGATAACCTTATAATTAACCACAGACGAAACCAACCTAGATACAAGAAAAAAAAAAAGATGAGGAAAGTTGCGGTTTTCTATACAAGTTTTCTACACATTGCCACTTTAAAGTAGCAAAAACCATTTAAAACTTTCTGATGATAGATTTTATTGACTGTTATCTTATCTAAATGGTGATATATGTGTAACTTGTCGAAACACATCAATCAGTTTAAGAGTTAGATCGCTTCAAACTTTATATATTGCGTTACGTTTCGGGTCATGTTCTCAAGAGATTAACCAGACTAGCGATTTAAAAAACAAAAAGTGGTTTTATATTGCCGAAAATCGTTAATTTTGGGTACAATATTGCGGACACAACATTCCTGACGATGGAATTAGGAAGAGTGTCTACACAGTGCCCTTGGCAAATTCCGACTAGTTCTGTACGCCATATTAATTACTCTGTGTTAATAACCTCGAGCAGAAAATGTTTGAATGATATGTGTTTACATTCTTTATTTTCCATCTCGTCTACTCTTCTAAAATAATGACTCGACAGAATTTTATTCTCGGCACAGGAATTTTTGCATGCAGCGTAGCTTATCGAACGACAATGCAACAATTTACAATCGTCTATTTGTGTGTTTGTTCCATAATGTATTTTTACTGATGAGTTATTTTTGTTAATGAGTGATTTCACAATCGGTTACGCACGAAACGTTTTACCCGAACCGAACTCGAGTTGCAAGTAAACTTTTCTATACTATTTTTGCTTTCTGAACTTTCTTTTTATAGAATAGTTAGTTTATATAGTCTCCGCAACATATTAAGGATACTTGTAGGCTTTCTAATGAGTGACAGAACACTGAACTCAATTCGCAGGAGTGACGTCATTTCCTGGATTTTTCTACCCCTAGTAGTAGTAGTAGTAAAGTCTCAATGAGTGGAAAATGGACCATCGGGGAAAGATATCAAGATCGTGAAGGGCGTGTCACGATATTTTTTTAAATTGGGTTCATCTTTATAATAGACCTACGCTTATCCCGATATGAGTTGCTGCCCTATTTAACGATGCAAGAAACAATAGGGTGACACCTTAATCTCTCTACTTTTCATCGAAATTTTTCTTGTTATAAAATTCGACAATTATTTAAGTTTTCATTAATTCTGCCACTCGATTTTGCCGCTTTAACAAAGGCATAAAATCGACCTCCCTGCGTGATTTATGCCATTTTATAACGAAAATATTTTATCTTGCGTAAGAAAAAAAAAATAACACAAAATCCTTCCGATTTATGAAGAGTTAATGTTGCGCAACACAATGCACTTCTATTATCTTAAACTGTCGTGAACTTCCTGCAGATAATATCTTTCCCTTCTATTTTTATAAGTCATATCTTTCTCTCTCTCTCTCTCTCCTACGCCGACTCTCTTATTGAAACCGCACTGCAATCTAGAAGATATTTTTAATAAAATCTTTTTTTAATTTTTTACCTACAAAAATATTCGTTCCATAAATCTTATCTAGTGGCATATTAATTCGTTATATAAATTATAATAATCGGTACAATTATTTTACTAAAAAATTATAAAACAGTGGATAATTAGTTAAGTGATGTGTAGTATAGTGAAACATTTTCGTGATAGCGCTTCCAGGACGGTAATGATAAAGGGGAAAAAATAATAAAATAGATTAAAAATTAAACTTAATTCATGTGTAAATTAAAATTTTTATGTTTACAGAAATTATACGCCTTAAAATTTTTCATAAAACACATCGTTTCCTGATGATGGTACGAAGAAAAGTCGAATTTTCTTCCTGTAGATTGGCATTCTACATGCTTATCCGATCACTTCCTTGTCAGATTGACAGAATAAATTGTCCAAGTTCTAATCTTGTATAGAAATTTCCTTTTATGACATCATTTATATCGTAGGAGGACGAACTGGTAGTGGAGTAAATCAGTCACCTCACACCTACGTGCCACGGGTCACGATCCTTTTGACTGATATCACATCCGCTTCGAACTTGATTAAGATTACTACTACTGAACTAAAATTATCTTTACTTTATTCAAAAATTCTAAGAAATTCCAGTTAAAAACACTTCATAACGTAATTACGAAACATCGATTATTCAAACCGGAAGAGTTGCACCCTCATAGTCAGCATTCCTTTAATTCTTCCAGTTAAAAAAAATGAGGTCGTGATTATCGTGAACTACAGATTTTTCTATAACTATATTTAGATTAATTCTATGAGAAAAAAAAAAAATTCTATAAAATTTATGAGTGTAATTTATTATCAAAACACTTTAGTGCGCTCACCATTAAAGGCAATGCTAGCACAATTAAATTTTTCAAGTTAGAAGTCTCAAAACTTTGTAACACGGATTAAAAATTGATCATTACATGTCAGGGACTTTTTATATTTAGTACAAGGTTCAAAATCTAAAATTTCACATCTTATCTTTCAGACGAGTATGCCTTGAATGCTAAAGGCAAAAATATGGAGGAATGCTGAATACAAAATCAGAAGTCAGACTTTAAAAATCGCTCTCTTCATTGGCATTTTGGACGTTTGTCTAGCGTGATACTTCGCAATTAACGTCGCATAGGATATATAATCTAATTAAGAATAAGGCCAGCTTAAAGGAAATATTGCAATCTAGATAAATCGAGATAAAACTTACTCAATTTCGAAAAGAAAAAAAGTAACTTCGAGTGCGATTATCCGAGTAAAATTACCGTAACACTATATATTCGTCGTCCTTAAAAAAATAATAATAATTTATAAAATCAAGTTTTCATTGTTTACCTTGAATGAATCAGCTTAAAAATCTACGAAAACTAACCGCAAATTTGCCCTTCAAAAATGGAGCTGCAGATAAAACTTCTGGAGTACGAATATAAAAATTATATTGTGTAAAAATATTATACTTGTATTTTATAATTATGTGTTATAACGTAAAACTTAAGTCTACTGGTGACTATAAACAATGCAGGAATGTACAACCTTGATAACACTGAAGGGCAGCCATTATGTTACTAATTTTGATTATAATGGAGGAGAAAATCAAGGAAATATGATTTATTGTTTAGTAGAATCTGTGGCATGTTATTAAGAAATAAATTTATGTGCTTGTTAGTAGATTTTTTTTTTTTATATTATTTCTTTACAAGACTGGAACTTGGGCAAAAGAATTCGCTTTTGTGTTAAAATAATTTTCTCTTCAGGCTATATTTTATGATATTAAGCAATAATAAGGAAAATATTTCCAGGTTAAAACCTGTAGAAAACATCATATAAACTTTTTTACAAGCATTTTATATAGAAAAATCTTACTGTTTTATGTATAATTTCCTAGAATAATAACACGAAAATTCAGTAAAAATTCTCTAAAATATAGAAAAAATTTTATTTAGAATAAAGCTAAAAATAAATTTATTCTAATCCTTTGAAAAAGATTTATAAATTTTAAAAATTTATTATTAACAGGTACGGCAGTGAGTTAGTTTTAATAGAAGATTACAACCAAAACAATTTTACAAATTCTATAGTTACAACTAGTCTCAGGGAAGCAGGACAGTTATCTTATTGGATTGGTAAATAGTTTTATTATTATGTTAACTATAAATTAAAAAAAAAACATCAAGACAAATAGTTAATTTTTCTTGCTCATTGGTGTAAATATTTTTATTAAATTATCCATCTTTGCAATAATATTCCGGATTATAGAGAGTTAATCTGTAATCGGACTATTTATAATCAGGCATTTATTGGCAAAATATTTTTTATTCAATAATATTCCAGATTATGGATAAATAGACCCTTAATCGGATTTTCTATAATCCAGCATTTATTGGCATAAATACTTTTATTAAATTATTCCTTTTCAATAATATTCCGGATTATAGATAGTTATATCTGTAATCGGACTGTTTATAATCAGGCATTTATTGGCATAAATATTTTTTATTCAATAATATTCCAGATTATGGATAAATAAACCCTTAATCGGATTTTCTATAATCCAGCATTTATTGGCATAAATACTTTTATTAAATTATTCCTTTTCAATAATATTCCGGATTATAGATAGTTATATCTGTAATCGGACTGTTTATAATCAGGCATTTATTGGCATAAATATTTTTATTAAATTATTCCTTTTCAATAATATTCCGGATTATAGATAGTTATATCTGTAATCGGACTGTTTATAATCAGGCATTTATTGGCATAAATATTTTTTATTCAATAATATTCTGGATTATGGATAAATAAAGATCCTTAATCGGATTTTCAATAATCCGGCATTTATTGGCATAAATATTTTTATTAAATTATTCCTTTTCAATAATATTCCGGATTATAGATAGTTATATCTGTAATCCGAATATCTATAATCAGGCATTTATTGGCAAAATATTTTTATTCAATAATACTCCTGATTATGTATAGATGGACCTGTAATCCGACTATCGATAATCCGGCATTTATTTGCAAAAATATTTTTATTAAATTATTCTTTGCAATAATATTCCGGGTTATAGATAGATAGATAGATCCATAATCCGACTATCTATAATCCGGCATGTAACTTAGACTAACAATTTGATGACTTTTATGCAGGTTTAACATCTGTGGACAGTTTATCCACTAACACGCTAGAATCCGCGAGTGGTAGTTTCATATCCAAATATGTTGGTTTCTGGGATAAAGACCAACCTCAACCTAAAGATGGCAGATGCGTTAAGGTTGTTCTATCTGAAGGAATTCAGGTATGGAGACTGGCACCATGCGAGTCTCTATTACCTTTCATGTGTCAAATTAATGCTTGTCCTAAAGGTAAAGTCATAAATTCATATAATAATAAATAAAAATTTTAATGATATGTTTTAATGACTTAAACAAGCATCATAAAATGTGTTTCTATTTATATTTTAGGATCATTCCATTGTAGTAATGGGCGTTGCATTAATAGCGCTTGGATGTGTGATTCTCAAGATGATTGCGGAGATCTCTCCGATGAAGTAGATTGCCCAGGTATGATTTAGTAAATTTTAATAAGTTGAAATAACCAAAATGAGTTGATCTTTTAATTATTCTCGTTTCTAGAATCATGCCACTTTTACTTGCAAAGTTCGGGAGATTCAGTTCAGTCGCCAAATTATCCAAGCAAATATAAACCGAATTCTAACTGCAAATGGACTCTAGAAGGACCTATTGGTACTGGAATTGTTCTGCAGGTAAGCATAAGAATTTATAATTATCATCATCAGGAAAATACAAGTTTAACGATATCGAAATGGTCAACAAGTTAGCTATGTAATATGTCTTCAGGCTACCACAAGAAGGTACCGGGTTCGATTCTCTGGAATTGATATTCCGGTTTTTCTCGTGATATTAAATGAAAACTTAAAAAAATAAATTATAAATGGTAAAATAACGAAAAGTTGTTTCCTTTTTAGTTTTCGGAATTTGAAACCGAAACAAATTTCGATACAGTACAAATACTAGCAGGTGGAAGGACTGAAGAATCTAGTGTTTCGTTAATGACCCTTTCTGGCATTCAAGATCTATCCTCTAGAACTTTCGCCACATCTTCCAATCTGATGATAATCAAGTTCAGGTCAGACGCTTCCATTGAAAAGAAAGGTTTCAGAGCAAGTTGGAAAACTGGTAAGTCTGCTCACATAAAAAATTTCGACCACAACAGCTCTAGTTGAAAGTAAACAACTTTTTTTTTCCTTGCAAACTTTTCAGAACCGATCAGATGCGGTGGTGAACTTTTCGCACAACCTTCCGCCCAGGTATTAACTTCTCCCATGTATCCTAATCCCTATCCTGGAGGATTAGAATGCTTATATGTCATAACAGCCCCGCAAGGAAAAATCATAACATTAGAGGTGAATATAATTACAAATCATTAATTATTTCCCCGTAAAAGAATTTTAATCAATCTCATCATGCTGAATCTATCAATGTATGGAGCAGAAAAGTGATATGGAATTTAATTTTCGTTTCTGAACAGATCGTAGACCTGGATCTCGAAGCACATAAGGATTATCTTCTAGTAAGAGATGGAGCACTACCATCCGATCCGTTACTTGCTAAACTGACTGGAGGGGCTGAGGACAATCCGCGCTTCCTTCTTTCTACCCGGAACCGGATTTACCTGTACTTTCACGCTAGTTTTGGTGACAGCCGTAAGGGATATAACATCCGGTTTCGTGCAGGTACGTTTACTCTATGTTGAAGGGATATTTTAAGAATTTTTCCTCGAATGGCTTACAACTATTTTTTTTTTTTTGAGCCCTCATGCGAAACGCCTTTCGGATTATAGTTATCTATGAAGTTCATCATGCGTAAAAAATAAAATAGTGCGATGTATATAATTTCTAATAATCTAACTAGATTGGATCAGGTGATTATAGGTGTGAACGTTATGAGAATGGGAAAATTCTTAGGCGCTGCGCGACGAGATGAAGCGACGCAAAACAATACTATATAGAGAAATACAAGGACTACTTGATGAATAGGAGATTTTTGTTTATCTTAAATAAATTAAAGTAACCTAAACTAATTAATAAAGCTGTTATCAATTTTTGTTACTGATTAAAAATATACATCTGTTGAATAAAATTAATAAGTACACAAAAGTAAGAAAACAATTTGTACAATCTCCATTAACTTTTTATGAAAGTAATCAAATAATATATATTTGTAAGAGTTATGAATGCTTAATTTTGGGCATTTACATAATATATAATAATAATAATAATAATAATTATATTTTAGGCTGTGAAATAGAATTGATAGCTTCATCAGGAAATATAACATCACCTGCATATGGTGTTGTCAATTATCCTACAAATCAAATATGTACATATAGTATTAGATTACCAACACCAGGCCCTTTATCACTCAAATTTGATGATTTTAAAGTTGCACATGATGATTATGTTCAGGTATGAATAATCACAGTTTAAAAAGTTTAATTTAGATCTGTACAATAATACTTCTTATAAGTACAAATGCACTTTTTTATTAAAAATTTTAATGCAATATATATATTACTTCAGATATATGATGGTTCAAGTAATTCTGGAGTTCGTTTACATCCTGAAGATGGTTTCAGTGGTTCCGTAAAACCTACCATAACTATGACATCTGGAAGTGGAGAACTTTATGTTCAGTTTTTTAGTAATCCACTGGATACAGATTATGGATGGAAAGCAAGTTTTAGTGCTGGTTTGTATAAGTTTTTATTTTTGATGATAATTTAATATCAAGATTACTATAGATATTTTTAGAATAATAAAGTATATTTAAAGTAAGTAAATTAAATCCTAGATATTATTTTGTATATAACACAAAATAAAAGATAAAAGCTTATTTCTCAAAAATCAAAAATAGTTTTTAATAAAGCACTTTTTGGTATCTGCCTATTATCAATATTCTACAGATTGGGAAACAACACCTTGGTATTGGTATAATTTCTCAGTCCATAGAATACTGATGATTGGTAGATACACAAAAGTAGTTTATTAAATATTTTTGATTTGAGAAATAAGCTTGTTGTTGTCTTTTATATTCAAAATAAACATTTCATGAATATTATGCTAGAGATTATTGATATGTATATACCCGTTTTCAATAAATAATTTGATTATAAATTTAAAGCCAAATAGCCATCAAATCTAATAAAAATTAAACTTGATCTTCTTTTAACACAGATACAAAAACAGCTTACAATGACTAATAAAATATAGAATTTAAAGTGTTTTCGGGATATGAACCATCTTCTAAGTTGCATATATTGTAATGTAGTTTTGGTATTGTATATTTATATTTTATTGTCTATTATGCAAAGAAACTGAAGGTGGGATCATATCCTGTATGCACCTTTTAAATTCTATATTTTATTGATCATTGTAAACTTTTTGTATCTGAGCCATAAAATGCTGTAAATATTAGAGAAAAAACATTTTTTAAGTTCAGAAATCTAATTTAATTCTCAAGAATCACAAAAATATTTCATAGTTCCTTTCCTCATTCCTTAAAGTATCTTCATTGTTAATATTTTTTATAGAAGTATCTGTAGTCAGTATGAAAATGCTTTTTGAAAATGTATATTTAGATTTTTTGATTATTAATCAGTTATAACAATGAGAAAATTAAGTATGTAAATAAGATAATTAAGGAAAATAATTTATTTCTTGGACCATCTAGAGGTTTATTATATACTTCTAATACATTGGTAAACAAAATTAAAGATATAAGAAATAAATAGAAGTGTAGCCATTTGTTGATTGGTACCTAAATGGCTAACACAACAGAAATGAATCTATTCTTAGTTATGCAAACATGAAAAATATATGACATTTTTTAAAGTATTTTAAAAATCAACATATAAGAAATTTGATATTTAAGAAATATTATTCATTCAGTAATAGTGATACATTTAGAATATACTGAAATTCACTCAAATATGCAATTTATTCTGATCAATCATTCCTTGAAACTTTATAAAAATCATACCAAAGTAAATTTATTTCAATGTGAGAATTTTATAAAAAGAATAAAAGAAATATAGCCAATAATATTACATAAAATTTTAAAAAAATATTATTATTATCTGAAATTATAAGATGCCATCTAAATAATTTGCTATTATAATGATATAATAATAACAGATGATGTCTATTTTTTAGTGTACAGGTTACATTACATTATATTTTTATTAAATTAAAGAGAAAATTCTTTTTTTAAAATAATGAAATATTATTTAGATTTTCAAGATTATTTAAAAAATTATAAACATTTAGAATAATACTTAAAAATAAAATTATTTATTTTGAAACTTTTTGTCTTGATTCAATATTATTTCAAATTTTATAAAATAAAAGATAATTAAAACTTCGAATGAACTTTTTATAGATTGCCCACATCTCTCAGTTGGTTCTGGAGCTCAAGGATCTAGTCGTGATACTACATTTGGTGCATTAGTCTCTTATACTTGTCCTAGAGGTCAAGAATTTAGTAATGGAGAAATAAAAATTGATGCTGAATGTAAACAAGGTGGAAAATGGAGTGTAAATCATATTCCTAGATGCCAAGGTAAAATTTTATAATATTAAATTATATAAAGCACTAAAAGATGATAAAATATTCAAATGAAATATATAAAAAATTTTTTTATCTTTAATTATTAATGTTTCTTTAATCATTAATTTATGTAGAACGTTATTGTGGACCAGTACCTCAGATTGACAATGGTTTTGCTGTTGTAGCCTCTAATGTTACTTATAGAGGTCAGGCAACATATCAATGTTATGCTGGATTTGCTTTTCCAAGCGGATTACCCACTGAAACTATTCGTTGCACAGAAGAGGGGAAATGGGAAAAATTACCAGTTTGCTTAGCTTCTTCATGCCCTCCCTTGCCAGAGACATCACATGCATCACCAATTCTTTTAAATGGTGGTGGAAGAAGCTATGGTACAGTTATTCGATTTGAATGTGAGCAAGGTTACTATAGAATCGGAGTTCCTGTCATTGTCTGTACTAGTAATGGACAATGGTCAACATTACCTCCAAAATGTGAACGTAAGTTAATTTAGTATTTATTACAAAATTATATATGTAATAGTTTTATTTTACTGAATTAATAATTTATTAATTATTTATTTATAGGTGTACAATGTCCAGTATTACCACAAATTGAAAATGGATTTGTAGTTGGAACACATAGTGCTTATTTCTATCAGGATGAAGCTAAGGTGCAATGCAATAGAGGATTTAATTTAGAGGGTAGTCCAATAATTAGTTGTGGTCCAAATCAAACTTTTATAAATCTTCCTACTTGCAAAGGTAATTGATTTTAACTAATTTTATAAATATTTAAAATTTATTTATACTATTTTAAGAAAAATAAATAGCTTCTTTTGTGAATTTAAACACATAATATTGTTTAACTTAAAACTGATTCCATTGCATAATTTGAATCAGATAATATATAAATCAGTAATATAATTTAGAAAGCATATTAACATGTATATCTTTGTAGATATTGACGAATGTGCAGCATCATCTTGTGATACTGCTTCTACTATTTGCACTAATACTGCTGGAGGATTTTTTTGCAAATGTAAATCTGGATTTGAACCAAATTTAGGTGTGTTTATCATATTAAAATTTTTGAAAAATTTTTAAAATATATTTTAAAATATCTTAATTTAAAAAGTATTAAATTTGTTACAGTTTATAAACATATTCATGATTCAAATATTATATTATATTTAATTTTTCTCTTTGTATTTGAATATAATTATTTGTCTTTATTTAAACTTAACAAAGCATCAAATAATCTCAAAATGTATACAATGCATTTATGCAATTAGTATTTATGCAAATGTATACAATGCATTTTAATGAACATATCAATACATATGTTCATTAACATAATACATATTAATATATAGACTCACAATAATTGTTTGAATTTACAAGTACTTATAATTTGGTTATAATTCATTTATAAAAATTTTGTTGATTATAATGTTTTAATAAATTTATAAATAATTATAGTTTCACAAAAATTTGGATCCATAATATCTAGTAACAGGAAAATATCTTCTGAGAATTATTATTTTAAAATATTTTAATATTAAAACTATCTAATAAATTTAATTTTAGAATAAACTGAATTTAAATAAATAGAAGAATTTTATAGATAAATATATATACATTACCAATAATGTACTTTTATTATGAATTTCAGATTGTCGACCAGTTGGAGATTTAGGGCTTAATTCTGGTAATATACCAGATTCAAGTATTAGAGTGTCAGGAACAGAAACTGGATATAACAAAAATGTAAGCATTTTAGATTATGCATTTCTTTTTCTATTTTTTTACTCTTTAGATTTGAAATAGGAATATTTATTTGTAGGCTGTACGATTAGATAGCAGTAATGGATGGTGCGGAAATATTCCTCGAGCAGGAGAAAATTGGGTACAAGTAGATCTCAGAGCTCCAATTGTAATTAGAGGTTTCAGAGTACAATCAGTTAGTAGAACTGATGGTTCACAAGCCTTTCCACTTAGTGTTCGACTACAGTTCACAGATGACTTAACTGATGTTTTCAGAGATTACAGTGATCCTTCTAGAAGGGTAAAGTTTTGTTATATGAGGAACTTACTTTATTTAAAATTTAAATAAATTTATAAATAAATATATTGCTTTCTTTAGCCAATTGAATTTCGCCTTGCTCATAATGGAGGAACTGGTTTATCATTAGTGAACTTACCCATTCCATTAGAAGCTCGTTATTTGAGGTTAATTATAATGGAATATGTCAGAGCTCCATGTATGCGTTTTGAACTCATGGGTTGCACAAGACAAGATTGCTTAGGTAAAATTTTTTTTGTTCATTTAGAAATTAATTAATTAGAAAAATTTCAGTTTTATTTACTGCATTTTTTGTTATTTTAGATATAAATGAATGTTTAGATAAAAATGGTGGATGTGATCAAAGATGCATTAATAATCCTGGTAGTTTTAGTTGTCTGTGTAATGTTGGCTATGAACTGTTTACTACCAATGGAACAAGTGGTTTCTACATTCCACAAAGTGAAAATGGAAATAAAGATGGAGATGTATATCAGATGAATAAAACATGTGTTCGTAAGTATTGTATATATTAAGAAAATGAAATTAACTATAAAACAAATATTTGTTTAAAGAAAAATATTGTTGTTATTTTTTTTAATTAGCTAAGATGTGCCCAAAATTAAAAAATCCTGTGAATGGTATACTTCTCTCAACTAAATCAATGTATCATTTTGGTGATATTGTTAATTTTCAATGTGATTTTGGATATAATATGGTTGGAAGTTCAACACTTCTTTGTACAAGTAATGGTGTATGGAATGGAACAACTCCTACTTGTGAATGTAAGATTTCAATTTGCATATTTAACGTATATTTTTTATGATGTATGTTTGTTATATAAATTTACATATGATAGTTAATGTATAGTTTGTAAAATGATGGTTATTTTATTTAGATGCTCAATGTGCCATATTTCCAAATGATCCTTCTCAGGGATTAAGAACTCATTTTTCAGAAGATGAAAAATTTATTCCATTTCATGAAAATGTTACAATTTCTTGTGATGAAATAGGCCGTCCTCTTCCATCAACATCAATTTCTCATTTCAGACAATGTGTTTATGATCCAAGTGAAAATCATCCTGATTATTGGTTATCAGGGTCACCTCCAGAATGTCCTCGTAAGATTTTTATAATCTTAAAATAGATATCATTTGTTTCCTTGCTGAACATGTTAATTTTATTTTTAGGAATCAATTGTGGAATTCCTCCAGAAACTACTGGAGCTAATTATGGATTCTATGTTGATACAAGATTCCATACTAGCTTCTTTTTTAGTTGTGAAGATACTTTTACATTAGCAGGAAAAAGTAAAATGAAAGATAATATTGTTAGATGCATGGAAGATGGTACATGGGATTTTGGAGATCTACATTGTGAAGGTATTTTTTCAACATCATAATAATGAAATTTTTAACATTAATTATATTTATAATTAATTTTTAAAATATTACTATTGTATATGTAAAATATTAACAAAGTAATTGCTTATAATAGGTCCAGTATGTGAAGATCCTGGCAGACCACCAGATGGACAACAAATTGCAACAACTTATGAGCATGGTGCCGAAATTTCCTTTAGTTGTACTAGACCTGGTTATTCACCATATACAGATAAGCCAATTACATGCAATAAGAGTAAGCTATTAAAATATAAAATAAGATATATCACATTTGTAATTTTATAAAATTTTATATGGAACAATAATTTTTTTAGAGGCTCAATGTAAAACAGTCAAACCGATAGGAATAACTTCTGGTCTTATACCTGATAGTGCTATAAATGCATCATCTCAAAGAAGCAATTATGAAGCATGGGTATAATTTTTAATAATTTAACATATTTTATTACTATCGGTTAATGTTTCCTATTTATTGATTTATAATATGTTTTGTAGAATATTCGTCTAAACAGTGCAACTGGATGGTGTGGCCAACAAGAACCATTCACTTATATAACTGTTGATCTGGGAAAAATATATTTGCTAACAGCAATTTTAGTGAAAGGTGTTATTACAAATGATGTTGTTGGAAGACCTACTGAACTTAGATTTTTTTATAAGATGAGAGAAGCAGAAAACTTTGTTGTGTATTTTCCGGTAATTGAATAAAATTGGTTTTTTAATTTTTAAATATAAAATAAAATTTAAATATAATATTAAAAAAAAATATATTTTCCATTAATAGAATTTTAACTTAACAAGTCGTGATCCAGGAAATTATGGAGAGTTGACAATTATTGAACTACCTCAAAGTGTTAAAGTTCGTTATGTTATTTTGGGAATAGTTTCTTATAAAAAGAATCCATGTTTAAAATTTGAATTAATGGGATGTGAAGTTGTTGAGGATGATATACTATTAGGATATGATCGAGGATATCCATTCTGTATAGGTACTTATCAATACTTTTTTAAAATAACTATCCATAAAACTTTACATGAATTACAAATAAAATATAAATTTTATATTTTTTATAGACAAGGAACCACCACAGTTTATTAATTGTCCAAAAGAACCAATTTCAGTTGAAAAATCTGCAAACAGTTTACAACAAGTCAATTATTCTGTGCCAGTAGCTGTTGATAATTCTGGAAGAATTGCACGACTTGAAGTAAAACCTGTTGGTTTTAAACCTCCAGCTTATGTTGTAGAAGATACAGTTGTACAATATATTGCATATGATTTTGAGGGAAATGTTGCTATATGTACTGTAAATATAACTGTTCCAGGTATAATGTTTACTTAATTTCTCATCTTAATTTAAATTTATATATTTTTAACATATATTTTAATGCATTACAGATGATACCCCTCCATCTTTAAGTTGTCCTGAATCATTTGTCATTCAATTAGATGAAGAACAAGAAAGTTATCATGTAAACTTTAATAACACATTGAGATTAGTTCATGCTGTTGACAAATCTGGTGATGTTACCATTGATATATCACCTCAGACTGCTATTATACCAGTAGGAAGTTTTCGTAATGTTACTATTGTTGCTGCCGATAAATTTGGCAATCAAGCAACATGTCATTTTCAAGTATCAGTTCAAGCAGCTCCTTGTGTTGCTTGGTCATTAGCAGCTCCTGCAAATGGAATTGTCAAATGTTTACCAAATGATGAAAATAATGGTTTTAGATGTTTAGCAACTTGTAAAACAGGATTTAAGTTCACTGATGGTGAACAGGCTAAAACTTATGAATGTACAAATGGTCAAATGTGGTTTCCAAATAATATAATACCAGATTGTGTTTCAGAAGGTAATAATTATATACTAATCATTATTATTTATTATTTTAATCAATAAATATTTAATTTTATATTTCATAATCAAATTTTGAAATACTGTAGATACAAATCAGGCTGCATATGATGTAGTAGCAATGACAGAATATCGTGCTGGTGGAGCCCTTCCAAAAAGTTGTCTTAATCAATATACAAGTTATGTCAGCACTTTTTATTCCTCATTAAGTCAATTACTTTCTGAACGTTGCTCTGCAATTAATGTAAAAATTGGAATAACTTTCCACAATACAACAATACATACCATTTCAGAAAATCAGGTAATTTTATTTGAAAAATTATAAATCTAAAAATATATAAAACGTATGAATAATAAGTTAATTTTTTCTCTTTATTTTTAAATTTCAGCTTATCTTAGCATACACATTACGTATTGATCCTGTTGTTCGTCAGCCCTTACTATATGATTTATGTGGATCAACATTGGGTTTAGTGTTTGATCTTAGTGTCCCAAGTACATCTGCTGTAATTGAACCTTTACTTAATATTACTGCACAAAATGTGGGTGGAAGATGTCCAGGTTTACAAGCTATACGTTCTTCTGTTGAAAGAGGATTTACTTGTGAAGCTGGAGAAGTATTGAACTCTGTTGGGAATGGACAAGTTCCTCAATGCTGTAAATAATTTTCAAGATAAAAAAAATAAAATTTAAAAGGAAAAATTATATATGATATAATATGTCACTTTATTTGCAGTGGACTGCCCTGCAGGAACTTTTGCATCCAAATCAACAGGTTGTAAATTTTGTCCAAGAGGATTTTATCAAGATTTAACTCATCAAAGTAGTTGCAAACGTTGTCCAGATGCAACTTATACAAGATATGAAGGAAGCAAAAGTTTAACAGATTGTATCCGTATGTATTATACTTATTCTGTTCTTAATATTTTTTATTTTATTAGGAATAATATTTAAATTTTATTTCAGCTGTATGTGGCTATGGAAGCTATTCTTTAACTGGCTTAGTACCTTGTTTACAGTGTCCAAATGATACATTTTCTGGTATACCTCCATTAGATGGATTTAAAGAGTGTCAAAGATGTCCTGCAAACACTTATACATATGCACCACGAGCAACTTCAAATACAGATTGTAGAAGTAATTATAGATTTTATATTTCAATTAGTATTAAAAAAAATCTATTATTATTTCAAAAATGATAAAATCAGACAAAATTTTAAAAAAATATAATTATTTTATCAGTATTGATTACTTAAATTTAATCTTAAATAGATTATAATAAAACTGTAAGACATTGAATATTGTATATCAAATTTCTTCAATGTTACTGCTGTTATAATATTTCATTGTCATCTTAATAAAATTTTAAAATATTTTTAAAAAATCTTATATAATGATTTGATCTTTTAAGCTCGCTGTCCACCTGGTACTTATTCTGAGACTGGACTAGATCCATGTATTCCATGTCCTACAAATTTCTATCAGACTGAAGAAGGTCAGACTTCATGTCAACAATGTGAGCCAAATGAAAGAACACTTCGACCAGGTGCACTTAGCAAAGATGCCTGTACTCCAGGTATTAAATATTGTTTATGTTAGAAATATATCAATTTATTTAAATAAATTGGTACATTATAATATAAATTTTTATCCATGTTTTAGTTCAGTGTACTAATCATGGATGTCAGAATGGTGGATTATGTTTAGTACAAAATCATCAAACAAACTGTTATTGTCCTGCTGGTTTTACTGGACAGTTCTGTGAAGTAGATATGGATGAATGTGCTAGTCGACCATGTTATAATGGAGGTACTTGCATTGATCGTCCTCAAGGATATGTATGTCGCTGTCCACCAGGTAAGTACCTTGATAAAATTTTATAATGTTAATATGGTATTATATTAATTTATATAAATTTATTAATCAAATATTACTAATAATAATATATGACAAAATATAAATCTGGAAATTTTTAAATGAATTATGGATTTAATTTTAAATTGAAGGTTTTAGTGGATTACAGTGTCAAGAGGAACAAAATGAATGTTTAAATAGCACATGTCCAGAGAGAGCCATGTGTCAAAACTCTCCAGGAATAGGCAATGTTAATTGTTTGTGCCGTTCTGGCTTTGAAGGCATAGGTTGCAATATTACAGTGAATCCATGTACAGTAGGTGATAATCCTTGCAACAATGATGGTGTTTGCATTCCTCTTCAACAAGGTAGATATAAATGTAAATGCAATCCAGGATGGACAGGAAGAAATTGTGAAACAGATATAGGTTGGTTAATCAATCTTGTTTTATGATGCATTTGGTATTTTTAAAATTAAAAATTAAATTCTTATCTGTTCATCTTTTTCATGTAGATGATTGTGTGGATCATCCATGTCTTTTAGGAGCAAAATGTACTGATTTATTAAATGATTTTCAATGTGATTGCCCAGCAGGATTTGGTGGAAAAAGATGCCATTTAAAATATGATCTTTGTTCTAATAATCCTTGTATAAATGGAATTTGTGTGGATCGCTTATTTTATCAAGAATGTATATGTCATTCTGGATGGACAGGACAAATCTGTGATAACAACATAGATGAATGTCTCAGTAATCCATGCATGAATGGTGCTCAATGTATTGATCAAGTAGATGGATATCATTGTCGGTGTGATGCTGGATTTACTGGTTCTCGATGTCAACATTCAATTGATGCTTGTGAATCCATGCCTTGTAAAAATGGTGGAACATGTGTAGATCTTATAGATGGTTTTGTATGTCATTGTCGACCAGGTTATATGGGTTTGCAATGTGAAGCAGAAGTTGATGAATGTGTCAGCAATCCTTGCCATCCAGTTGGAACTTCTACATGCATAGATTTGGATAATTCATTTAAATGTACATGTAATCCTGGCTACACAGGAGAATTATGTGAAGTGAGTAACTCTTATAATGTTATAATAAGCATTATAACTAAAATTAACTTAAATAAGCATTAACTGAAATATATTATGTGAGGATTGCATTAGATCTGTTTTAAAATTTTATTATTAAAATATTGATTTTAGAAAAATTTCTAAAACACTTTATAATACAGAATTTTAACTTAATATTTTACATTTAAAATTTAAATTGCTTGTGATAGGTTTTATAGAAATTTTTTCAGTTTGATAAGTTTATCATCAAATTGGTAAATAGATAAATAATTTAATATAAAAGTTTATATAAATTTCTATATTATATAAACTGAAATCATATATCAGAAAAATTCCTGCAAATTATTTAAATTTAGAAATATTCAAAAAGTATATCATTTTTCTATTAAAATTTTGCATGATAATCTGAAAGTGTAATGAACTTCTTTTTAAATGTTAATATAAAAAATATTGATAAATTTTTTATAAACTAAAATGATAAAAATGAAATCTCCTGAAAGCTTTATTAGAACATTTGGAATTCATGAAACTTAATTATTTTGTTATTTTCTGTAATTACAAAAGAATTATCAATACAATCTTATTGATAAATTATTTTCATATGAATGATACAAAATATATTACTAACATTTTTTTTAATGTAACCATCATAATATAAGTCACCTATAGTTTAAAATTTCAGTTTTAATTTAATAGTTTTATTTTATTTTATCTGAACCATAAAAAGTTTATTTAAATAAATACTTAAATATTTGTGTTCATCTTTTGTTTATTTATACATTCATTTTTAATAGAATTATAGAACTAATATTTTGAATATATTTTAAATTTATATAAGGCATTAGCTTTATTATATAAAAAAATTAACATTATAAAATTATCAAAATTAATTAATAATAATATACCTGTATAGGTACTTATGCTACGACATTTTTGCTTATTTGTCATGATGGATATCATATATTGCACATTATTTACTAACTTATTTGCTTAATAACTATCATTAGAATTAGTGTATTTTATGCATGCCTGAGACAATTTTTTTCTTCAAATGTGGAAAATACACTAAAAACCTAAGGAAGCCAAAAAATTGGACACCCTTGTTGTAGAACAAGAATGTTTTCAATATTTTAAATGTTGTTATGAATTATATACAGTGGATTCCGCTTAATTGGGAAACATCAGGCCAAGCCATTTTGTCCCAATTAAGTGGCTGTCCCAATTAAACGAAGTAATAATAAATTCTAAAATAAAATATGTAATTCGTAGGTAAATAAACAATAGATAAAAAAAGTAATAATTAGGTACCTATTTTAATGATTTATTAAAATAGATTTATTAATGATTAGGTACCTATTTTAATGATTTATTAAAATAGGTACCTAATTATTGGTTTTTTACCGATCTCCACTGACTTTGTCTTCAATATTGGGCTGCTGATATTCACGCCTCGCCCGCTAACTATAGAAATCCATTGATCTAATGCTTCTTCGATTTCTGGATCCTTTCCATCATGCTTTCTTTTGAATGTTCCTGCAATTTCTTTCTATAATGCCCACTCCTCACGCAGTTGATTTTCTTGTTGTAGGAGACGAGCTATGGTAGATTTTGGTTTATTTCAGTGAATCTATGATAGCTTGTATTAAATGGTAGCTTTTAATTTTATTCAGCCAAGCAATTTTACTTAAGTGTAAAATCCTTTCTTGACATCTTGGCAAAGATTAGTGTATATATGTGTAGCCATACTTTCGAAAAATCCCTAAAAATATACCAAAAATTGAAAATTTTTTTTCTGCTACTGTCCCAATTAAGCGAAAAGTTGTCCCAATTAAGCATTTAAATTATGTTTTAGTTTATTAGTTTGGTTTCTGTTCTTTGAGTTTTGTCCCAATTACACGGCTGTCCCAATTAACCGGTGTCCCAATTAAGCAGAATCCACTGTACATCTAAAACTACTATTTTCTTCATGCTGTTAATTATGTTTATTGAAAGACTTCATGAATGTAGAATAACTAGTTATTAAAATTTAAAACCATCTTGTTTCACCAAAAATGCATACTTATCAAAGCTCTTAACAGATGTTAAGAGCTTTGATAAATGTGCAGCCAAAATTAAATGTATATTATGACTAAATACTGAGCTAAATAGCCAATGTATTTTTGCTATACTAAAAACTTATATTTATTTCCTTTGTAAAGTTTAGATTTATCAATATGTGCTTGTTTATTTACATATATAAATTTTTTATGATGATAAATTATGTTTATTGAAAGACTTCATGAATGTAGAATAACTAGTTATTAAAATTTAAAACCATCTTGTTTCACCAAAAATGCATACTTATCAAAGCTCTTAACAGATGTTAAGAGCTTTGATAAATGTGCAGCCAAAATTAAATGTATATTATGACTAAATACTGAGCTAAATAGCCAATGTATTTTTGCTATACTAAAAACTTATATTTATTTCCTTTGTAAAGTTTAGATTTATCAATATGTGCTTGTTTATTTACATATATAAATTTTTTATGATGATAATATTAAAATATACATTTAAAATATAATTTATTTTCAAAAGAAAATTATAAAAATGAAACTAATAAACAAATTCCTTAGTTTAATTGTAAAAATATAACATCAAAACTAATGGATATTAATATATAAT
>AYEL01046261.1:0-11756 GCA_000484575.1 Olivierus martensii
TTTGCCCACAAACAGCAATTGATGAGGCCATAACAACTTTCATTCTTGTATAATAACAATAGAGGATCTTCAAGACTGCATCATTATTGTTTGTGCAGAGATTTCTACTGACACCTGGAAGACGGTTTCCGATTCCGTATCACGTGATTGCTAATGACGACGGAGAAGGTGGAAGTAAGTTAACTTTTAAACTAAAATATAATATAGGACGGAGAAGGTGCAAGTAAGTTAACTTTTAAACTAAAATATAATACGAAGGCGGAGAACGTGGGAAGTAAGTTAACTTTTAAACTAAAATATAATGCGTATATATAGGAAAATAACGATAAATAAATAATAGAGTGCATAATAAAGTAGGACGGAGACGGAGAACGTGGGAAGTTAAGTAACTTTTAAACTAAAATATAAGGAGAACATGGGAAGTAAGTTAACTTTTAAACTAAAATATAATACGTTAATAATAAGAAAAGAACGATAAATAATAAAGTGCATAATAAAATAAGTAGGACAGTTCAGAGCTAACTTCCTCTCAAAACTTCATTAAAATCAGATGAATAATTCACTCAAAAATGAAACACAGATCTAATATTCATCAATTACTTGAAATGCTCAAGATTAGTTTGCCCACAAACAGCAATTGATGAGGCCATAACAACTTTCATTCTTGTATAATAACAATAGAGGATCTTCAAGACTGCATCATTATTGTTTGTGCAGAGATTTCTACTGACACTCTATAGGCTGTGAGGAATTCCATCCAACATCATGCTCAACTGTACTTGGGTGTTGGTGGAAGACATTTGAGCATATTTTTGATTAGTTTTTGCTTGTTGATTAGGCTCTATGTTTTTAATTTATTGATTTGGGTGTTATGTTTTAGTGTTGGTTTGTTACTTACATATCAGAAATAAGTGTCAACCTACTGCAAATAAAAATATTTTCGTTTCATTTTTAGGTGAACTATTCATCCAATTTTGATAAAGTTTTTCTATAGTGTTCAAAATTGAATGCTGAATAAGTATGTAATTGGAAATTTTTTCTATCTTTTACAGTTTGAGATAGGATTTGCAATTTTCTTCATTTGCATAATCAGCTCATTTGAAGGTCACCATCAGATAGCCAACCCATTATTTCCTATTTGTTGGTATTAACAGATTTTTTAAATCTATGATAGTTATCAAGTAATTTGAAAAGGTACAGACTTTTCTTCCACCCTGTATAGTGCATAAATATATACTGTATATGGTTTACAGAAAATTCGCCCCCTGCATTTCGCTCCCAGGATATTTCGCCCCCGGAACATTTTGCCCCCAACCATTTTCGCCCCTGTAGATAATGAATAGGCTACAAAATTGCAAATATAGTCAACTCTGGAATTTTTATTGAAATCCCAGCCCCTTTAGTAGATATTCGATGTTACAAATTAAACCTAATTAATTAGCAAAAATTAAAAAAGTAAAATCTCGCTTAATTTTCAGTTAAATTTTTTGATAATTTTATAATTAAATATGTTTTTATTGTCTTTCTAAAGATGTAAAAAATTTTTCCGAATAAAAAAAAAAACAAAAAGGCACTTAAATTGATAAAAAAATTATTTTATTAACACAACATTTTCAGTATGGTATTAATCTTTTTCAGCCACTCTTTCAACACAAAACAAATTTTCTAAGAATTAATAAATATAATAAAGCATCAATTATAAATTTATATATCATTAAATAATAGAAATTCTATTGTAATAAAATGATAAAATAGTTTTGTAAATATACTCTTTATATTAAATTAATGATAATGAAAAGACTATCATCAGGGAAGAAGTAAAACAAAGGAACAATATGTTTTGGTTGTAGCTGTTGTCTTTGTTCAAAGGCTGTCTTCATCTGCATGATGATATTATCAAAACAAACTATTTGACGAAGTGCCTAAGTATATTATCTAATATCTAAGTACATAATTTTGTCTCCACCTATATTGTTTTTCCTGTTATTATTTCTCTATTATTTAAATATATATGTTACTATAAAAGTTTGAAAACCAATTCTAACATTTACAATTATGGAGTGGTAAAAGTGCAAATTATCTACTAAAACATAACAAAAGTTCAACAAGACTGCACAAAACTCAAATAAAAAATAAAATAAAACTCAAAGCCCTTTAGCAGTCAAAAACTTTAATCAGAAAATATTTTCAATGCACTTGGTGCCTTCCTCAGCTGCTACTACAAGACTCACCCTGTTACATAAGAACAGGGAACCCACTATCCAAAATAAACAAACATAACAAAATTTAAAGGGCAGGACTACATCTGGAAGCACTCTCCTTAGCATGTCTGCCTGCAAAGCCATAGATTTCGTTAGGCATTACATCTTCTAAGAATGATTAAAAAACAAAATTATATAAAGTAAAATTTTTGACTGCTAAAGGGCTTTGAGTTTTATTTTATTTTATCTAGTAAAATATTTAAATTTTAGACTTTTACTAAGAGTTGCCAATAATTATCAGGATTTACCTAAGGAAGCTGGTAAAAATCATCATAAGTATAATTTTAATTAATTAAATTTATTATTTTAGTTAGCCATTTTCATTTTATCTTTTCCTTGTTGTTTTGAAATCATTGCATGAATACTTTATAAAAAACCAATAATTCTGTCTATGAAATTAATCAAGCATTTTAATTTCAATAAAATACATTTACTAAATAAAGTTTTTAAATTAAAAAACAAAATGTAACTTATCAATGCTTAAAATAATTTTTATTTTATTGCTATAAAAATTAAACTTATTTTAAAATTCTTATATTACAATATAGTTATAAATTATAGTTACATATGCATTCATTCTTAAGTTACTTGTTGCAACAAGGTTGGTT
Source organism: Olivierus martensii (assembly GCA_000484575.1). NCBI lineage: Eukaryota > Metazoa > Arthropoda > Arachnida > Scorpiones > Buthidae > Olivierus > Olivierus martensii. The sequence continues at coordinate 2,870 of AYEL01046261.1, forward strand.
ATTTAGAATTTCACAATATGGAAGAAGATCAAATTGTGAAATTCTAAATATCATAATAACCAACCTTGTTGCAACAAGTAACTTAAGAAAGCATTATATGTAACTATAATTTATAACTATATTGTAATATAAGAATTTTAAAATAAGTTTAATTTTTATAGCAAATAAAATAAAAATTATTTTAAGCATTGATAAGTTATATTTGCACAAGCACTTTTTTAAAAAATTACACTTTTTGAATTCTTGGCTTTATTGTTTCATTCCATTTTTCTAATTAAAACACAAATTCTTGTAAAATTTTGCACTTTCAGTAATAACTATATACAGTCGATTATTGTTATTTGAGAATTCTGTATTCACATATTCAACTATTTGTGAAAATTTATTTGTAACCACAGAATCAATATTTGTGGAGCTTTCGCACTTATTCACGGATTCCTGCTGATCGGCAAAAATACTGTTATCAATGTAAACTCTCTCTCTCTAATAAAGGAAATTGTTTGTTATAAAATGTAGTTTCTGTGTCATTCTGCCAGAAAAATCTCATTACGTATCCCTGCTCACTCCACATGCAAAGTCGCTAATTCTAACAAATACTAATAATAATAATTAGAAACTAACATAACTCCCTTGATGGCGTCTCCTCCTTGTCGTGGGGAGGGAGCTTGCATGTTCCAATGATCCTGAGAGCTATGCCGGTGGTAGCTTTGCTACTGGTAGGGTCTCCCATGCCGGACAGGTCAAAGGTAAGGGGCCAGACTAAGAGAGCACCCTACCCAAACTAAGGTGTAAGGCATCGTGCTGAGAGTTGAGTGGCACTGGGGTAGTAAAAGATGTAGTGTCATTAACGATCCCTTCAGGGCACCTGTCGTAGTTAGCCTTCTGCCCGTATTGGAGGATAACCGGGCGATGACTTTTTGCGTCTCCTCCAGTTTTATATTTTGGCATGGCTGCTCAAAATTTACTTTCTAAAACATTTTCTGGGGAGTCTGCTTCTTCGCCTCATCACGGGGGTGGTGGTCTTGGTACCTCTTTTGGGGATGCCAGGATCACTAATGTGCCTCTGGCTTCATCACAGGGGTGGTGGTCTTGGTACCTCTTTTGGGGATGCCAGGATCACTAATGTGCCTCTGGCTGGTGGGATGGTGGAGCAGGCTCCTGGTGTTACTTCTGCCTCCGGGAGTAAATCTAGTCTGCAGAAGACGCGTTTGTCTGGTGCAGCTAGACGAAAGCAGAGGAGGGCTAGGAGGGAAGCTACTGATGTGGGTGGCTCTCAGCTAACGCTAGGTACTTCATAAATAGCTTCTTTGTCTGACTCTCCTGCTGACACCCCTGGAGTTAGCAAGAGAACCAGATCTCAGCTGTCCACCCCCTCTTCTGAGGAGGTGAGGCCTCCTATGTGTTGGGGGCGAAACGTTCTCGGGGCGAATTGTCGGAGGCGAAATGCAGGGGGCGAATTTTCCAGACCCCCTTTAGTTGATATAAGCTCTAACAATGATGATTTATAATACAATGACATATAACATGATTAAGAAATATATAGTTTGACCAGATTAGAAGAGAAGAAGAAAGGTGGACATGAATGAGCTTTTGGAAGTTACAATAATAAGAAAGGTTTCAGTTCGTGGAGAAAAATTAGATTATTATAATTTCAAATCTAACTATTCTGTTATATAAATTATGTTACTAAATATGCACTTAAGTTTAATTTATTAATGTATAGTTGATTCTTGCTATTTGTGGTAGTTACGTTCTGTAAATTCTTCACGAATACTGAATTAGTGAATAGTGAACCATTGTCCCTATGGGAAATATAGTGTTAGGTTCCTGCAAATCTTTCTTCCCAACATTTTCATACTTGATTTATGTGTGTCTTTCTGTTTACAGATACCTTATTTAATTTGTATTACATTACTTACAAATAATTACAGTATATGCAGTGTATAGTACTATATACAGTATTATAATTACTGTAATCTTTATTTATATTTTTTAAACTCACTAATAACAAAGTAAATAAAATCTTATTTTTGATTGATAGTTTTTTGATGTTGCAAGAGTGGTCTTTCTGAACTGCGTTGAAAAATGCACCAGCCTTGTCTGTGTCGCTTTTTGCCTCAGATTTTCTAAAATTTCGGCAAAAGAAGCAAATGCGCAGGAAGTTAGGCACCTAAATTTGAGGCTGCATTCAAGTACAGAGTCACATTCTTCTAAAAGAACTGCAGACGGTATGAACAGGCTTTTGATCTATCTGCGGTCTGTGGAGTGAACAAGGATAGGTAATGAGAAATTTTTCAGCAAACCGATTCAGAGACAACATTTGGTAACAAACAACTTTCTTTATTAGAGAGAAAGAAAGTTTACATTGGTATATTTTCGCCGCTCAGCAGGAGTCCGCAAATAAGCACAAAAGCTCCATGAATATCAATTTTGTGGTTACAAATAAATTTTCGCAAATAGTCAAATACACAAATATGGAATCCGCAAATAACGAGAATTGACTGTATTTAATTTCTTAATATTAAGAAGATATTGCAAAATATGGCCATTATTAGATAATTAGTCTAAAGATGCAGCCCCTGAGATGATTTATATATCAACATGTCTTCAAAAAAAGTCATTTTTCTACAATATACTGTTGATTTTTAATAAATTTTTATATAATTTGATATCTCCTTTTCAAAATTATGTAAGCAAAGAAATATAAAATAACATATTTGATAAAGCAAGTATTGTTTTATCTAATGTGTGGCATGTGGAACAATTTGAGTGGCTGGCTGGTGCTGGTCTAAAGTATTGATTAAATCCATCTTTTGAAGAAAACTGAAAATGACATGTTAATATTCTGAAAAATCATTTCATTATTATAAACTGAAAATAAAATTACTTTTATATCTTTCTTTAACAAAAAAAATTTCATTTAAAATCTTATCTTTCCAAAAATGGACTTATAAACCATTATCCATAATAAATATGTAAATATAAAACATTCCATGTAATTGCTTAATTTTCTGTCAAGAGAATTTTAATATTTTAAAAACTTTTCCTCTCCTGTTGAAAAAATTCATTACAGTAGAGCATCAATTATCCGAACATAATTTTCAATTGTGATATGCAAAAGGTCTCCATCAATACTAAGCTTCTGTTATGCACGTTGACTATATTTGGAAACCAACAACAATAGATCGGAAGAGCGTCGTGTAGGGAAAGAGTGTAGATCTCGGTGGTCGCCATGTAGCACTATTTAGTGCTACATTCGATTTTGATATATTCGATCATTATGCTAAATAGTGCTACATTTGATTGTTTTTGTTATCTTCCAGTATAGCAGAAGTTATGAACAGTTTTCATAAGATGAGGTATTTTCCAGGGCGATTCCCTCAGCCCACTGGTTCTGCCTCGCCCTAAATCCACTCTCCAACAAACTGAACACATCGAACTGTGGCTATGACATTAGACAAAACCGAACAACACACTACACACACTCACATCTTACATGGACGACATTAAACTGTATGCCTCAACACAAACACAATTACAACAGCTGTTACAAATCACGCACACATTTTCAAAAGACATATACATGGAGTTTAGCCTCGACAAATGCAAAACACTCCACATAGAAAAGGGAGTTCTAAAGAAAGGAGGCTTCACTCTTGAAAATGGAGACACTATCGAATCCATGGTAGAGGGTGAGGTGTACAAGTATTTGGGATTCCAGCAAGCCAGACTCACAGAACAGCAGAAAACTAAACACATACTGTCAAAACTGTACACCAACAGATTAAATAACATTCTCAAAACACTGAATGGAAGAAACACAATGAAAGCCATCAAACATTTGCCATACCTATACTGACTTACTTCTTTGGAGTGATACAGTGGACACAGACAGAACTTGAATCACTCCAAAGAAAAACACGAACAACACTTCAAAATACTAGTACCATCACCCGAAATCCGCCATAGAACGAACTACTCTCCCATGCAAGGAAGGAGGACTTGGCCTTATTGACATCCCGCATTTACTTGACAGACAGATCTATAATCTGAGAGAGTTCCTTCCATAAACAACATAAATCACGACTACACAAAGCTATTGTCTTGGCAGATACAAACATAACACCATTAAATCTTCAGAACGACACTCCATACCAAATAGACAACACTACACATATACAAGAAAAGAAAACATCCTGGTGTAGAAAGGAACTCCATGGCAGACACCCACATGACCTTCAGAAACACTTTATAGATGCCAAAGCGTCAAACAGCTGGTTAGTCAGGGAGGATATATTTACAGAAACAGAAGGGTTTATAATAGCAATACAAGACCAGGTAATAAACATGAAAAACTACAGAAAATACATACTGAAAAACAGCACATTAACAAATGACACAGGTAGGAAATGCCACATAGCACCTGAAACGATTCAACACATTACGTCGGGTTGCAAGCTGCTTGCACAAACAGATTACCTGCACAGACACAACCAAGTAGCAAACATAATACACCAAAAGCTTGCAACCAAACACAAATTAATAAACACATACACACACACACACCATATTACAAATACATACCAGACACAATCTTAGAAAACTCAACACACAAGATGTACTACGAGAGAACAATCCTAACAGACAAAACCGTACACCATAACAGACCAGACATCACTCTCATAGACAAACCAAACAAAGTTACCTACATTATAGACATCTCAGTTCCCAACACATACAACATCGAGCATGCATTCACCCAAAAAATTAGCAAATACACAGAATTTTCACAAGAAATTAAGCGTCTCTGGGGAATTCAAAAGGTAGTCACAGTACCCATCATTATTTCTTCAACAGGAGTAATCCCTCACACTCTACACAAAAGCTTCGGAATATTAGATTTACACCCCAAGCATACAAAAGGCACACTACAAAAGGCATCACTACTCAATACATGCAACATAGTAAGAAAGTTTCTCAGCATTGACACAGATAGTTAGTTAATACACAACTAAAACATCTCAAGTAGCTATGTCTTGACTCTTGTCTGACATAGCACTTTTGCTCCAGAGTTATTCCGTGCTCACATTGACATACCCCAATATAATAATAAAACAAATGAGATAGAATAACTATAACTTATGTAAATAATAAAACATATGTATTTGAAATTTGTTTTGTATTTTTTTACACTGTTTTTTTCTTATTTTCTATCAGATTGATTATGCGAAAAAATCGTTTATCCAAACTACCCTTAGTTCCAATTAGTTCAGATAATTGACACTCTACTGTATAACTTTTCTTATCAGAGCAAATCAATCCAATCCAATTGAATATGTCAATCTCTATGAAAGCAACTGCCGTATAACAATAACAGCATTTATTGATAAACAATAATATATATTATTACAAAAGAAAGATTATAAGTTAATCAATTTAATTTTAACATTTAGTTATTTTATTCATAAGAGAGATTAATATAAAAATATTCATTTCAAAATTTTCCACAATTTCTTTAAATCAGAATAACAAACAAGCATAGTCAGTAAGATGTAGATATTTAATAACCTTTGGAGATCAACTATACAGATCAACCACTCATTTATTCCAATGAAATATTTGAAATTTGTTAGCTGGACTACTGTATTTAAATAAATGAAATAAATATTTTTATACTATATTATGCTTTATTAAATAAAAATGAAATTAAGAATGAATAATGCTTAAATAATTAAACCAAAACCAATCTCAATTAAGTTAGCTTAAATAATTGTTTAATATGTACAATAATAATTGTATGACATATACAATATTGTCCATGTTTGATGCTAAAGGCATTGTGATCAACATATGTATTGGCCAATATTGAATTGAAACTTATTGCACTTGATTAGAAAATTTAATAAAATAAATCGTTTTAAAAAGAATTTTATTTATCAAAGTAATAAACAAACACAGTCAAATATTTTGTAAATAGCTTTTAGCTTAAATGTTTAATATTAATTGTATATCATTTCTGATGTAATCTGACACATGTACTCTAGTGAAGCTTTTATAGTTTGAATTAAGTGTTCCACTCTATTCTAAAAATGGTAGCTTGTTCTTTTATGTATTTAATGAACTGCTGATAGTCTCATTAGGCCCAAAGTACTTTTTGGTTATATTATTTGTGTATTTCAACTGTATTATTAAATATCTACATCTTACTGACTATGCTTGTTTGTTACTCTGATTTAAAGAAGTAGATAGCTTTCTGACTTTTGTATTGTAATTTTATTTATTGTTATCAATTACATAACACACTAAACATTTACAATTTACATTGCAAATGCTAGCTTATTAGACTGCTATGGATTAAATTGATTATATAAAATTCTGACACAACTATTTTTTATTATGAAAACAAAATATGTGAATATAAACTAATTAATTTAAAGAAAAAAATGCATATATTTTGTATTTTGTTCATTTGTATTTTTCCAAAAATCAGTTCAAATTTTCAATTAAAATACAAATAAAAAATTATGTAAATTGCAAAATGATTTGAAATGGTCAATGACGTAATTTAAAAATCACTTATGTTAAGAATGATTGTATATAATGTTTTATAAATATAAAACTCCTACCTAATAAAAATAAAACAAAGTACATGACTAAATACATGAATTATCATCATTTGAACAAAAGTAATTAAATATTAGATTATTTTTTAAAAACTATGAAATAAACTGTTATATAACAATAAAAAATAGTGTCTTTTATTTAATATCATTTGTATAGTGAATAATATGTTTGTAAAACTGATAGACAAACTGCTTTGTATATGGTACATAATCAAGTATTTTTATTCTGCTATCTGTAATCTGGCAGTATCAGTTAGTCAATATTTTATATACAGATAGTTCTTGACTTACAACAGAGTTCAGTTCCAAAAATTTCAAACCCTGTTGTCACAAGTCAGAAATGCTCAAAATTTATAAATTTCTCACACTACTAATGTTTACTAGGATATAAGTTATAAGTATTATCTTAATAAACATAAATAACACAAAAGTAAAGGAATCAGATAAAAAAGTCACTTTCTGTATATCAAACCATTGGATCAGGGAATTGAACCCATGTCAATTGTATTGGCCAATAGCAAAATTTATCGATGAGATTACCATTGTAAGTCAAGTACTGTAAGTGATTATCTGTATGTATATAAATATAAATTAAAAACTGATTATTATTATTAAAATATTGATAATTAATTATTATTATTGGTAATTTTCTTATTATTATATTTATAGATTATGATGACATGAACCTTTTTTTTTTGCATATTTTATGCCCCTTTCCAATCAGGAAGATTACTAAAGGGTGGGGCCAGTTCCAACCAAGGGATGCACCCACATCTGTGAAGGGGGCTGGATGGTAAAGAACAGGGATCACCAGGCTGGGTCCAGCGCCCTGAAAAAATTTTTTGAAAATTTTCCAGCGCCCTGAAAAAAACTTACAAACACATTGTAGTTTGTAAAAACAAGCATTTGACATGACATCATGGATCAATAGTTTTTCAAAAAAATTTTCTAAAATTTATGGTTTGCTGTATTTATTTGAAATTTTTAGGATAGAGATAAAATAGATCATATTTTGCAGAAAAAAGAAAAATATTTTTTTTGAAATGTAACATTTTAAGAAATTTTGAAATATTTTGCAATTTCTTGTCTATCTAATTAAATAGATTCAGTGTATTCTAAATTTTTGTTGATGACAAAGTCTCCAAAAGATTTAGTAACATCACAATTCTGCTATTCTCCAGAAAATATGAATTTCATATAAACAAAAAGAATTGAAGTATGAAAGTGGTAAGTACAAAATGATGTTGGTTGATTTGCTTTAAAAAATTAATATAATCTGAAAATTTGTTTCTATGGATTTGACTTGTATCAAATCTATCTTTTTAATCTAGCATGAAACAAGTCTCATGCTGGACTAAAAAGGAACTAAGAATGTGTGGGAATAATTTTACATTGAAATTAATTTGCTTTCCTGTCATAAAAATGGGATCAGTCAGAAATGAGAAGGGAAAAAGTCTACATCTATGTTAAGCTTAGGCACAGTCAGGAGGGTGTTAAACATGGAAATATTGAATAGCTATTACTGAAATACAAATTACCGACAATTTTTATTAAAAATGTGATTTATTTCTCACTGATTATTGAAAATTTTTTTCAGTATAAGGAAATTTATTATTATTTTTAATAAAAAAATAAACTCTCCTGTTTGGGAGACTTGTTTTCGATTATTACTGAATTGCAATCTAAGTTCTAACAATGTTGCATACAGAACTGAATCAGGTTTTTAAGAGAAACTGTCAAATCATTCACAATGTTTTGTTGCAAGTTTATTCTTTATCATATTTTAAATTAATACTGTTTGTTTATAAATAATAAATGTGTATTAAATTGATACTTTTATGTTGAATATATTTTATTTTATTGCTTAGTTTTACATAGGAGAATTATAAACAATTTCATATATTATCTAATATACAGTGTTACCTTGGTTAACAACGGCCTCGGATAACGACGTACTTGGTTAACGATGCGGGCTTTGGTTAACAACTTCTGATTATGTGAACTTCTGACAAAATACAGCTCTGCAAAACAACTCGTCATTGCATCACATGATTTGTTAGCTCAGTTGTTGATCATTATTTTTTTTACCACAATCAGTTCAAATCCGACAATATCATTATTAAAATTAATAAAATTATAATCATATAAAAATATATTTAACTAAATGATAATTAACATATAGTAATAAAACAAATTATTTAATTAATTAAAAATAGACGTGAAACAGTTCACTAGTTTTTAGTTTCTTAAAGATGATTTCTAGA
>AYEL01046279.1:0-35834 GCA_000484575.1 Olivierus martensii
TTTTTTTTTTCGTGGATTATCGATAGTCTGATGGAATAAACTTTAAGAAATGCTCTCGATTTTTTTCTTTAATTCTCAACACGAAAAAATTTGTCGGTCTCAACCGTTTCGTGTTAACAGTTTTCCACTATAATTCATTTATAGTCTAGCATTGTAATGATGATAAAAAATATTAGACAATTTTAATGTGTACCGTATGTATTAAATGATGAAAAACAGGAAAAGTTAAAAAAAAATGCCAAAAAAGCCAATAAACTTTCATAAAAATTTTTAGTTTGAATGATAATTTAACCTCAGAAATAAGCAGATGAGGGAAAAAAAGATTAAAGATCCAAGGAATAAAAGAAAAAAAAATTCGGCAGATGACTTCAAGAAAAACAAGTTTCTGCCAATCACACTGTTAAAAGTAAAGAAAATGAACTTTCTGGGAACTATAATTATTCTAGATCGATTACTATAATTTAAACAAGGCAAAAAAAAGTTTAAAAATTTTTACTTCATCTTCTGCAAAAGATAGAATTCCAAGAAAATAGAATATCTTTCCTTTCTTCGGCGGAACGAGATACACCAAGCAATTTTGACGCTCGGAAATATTTTTGTATGAAAAAATAATATTATTATTATTGTATAAAGTCACGAATTTGAAACTTACAAGATGTAGGTCATATGAACTTATCTAATATTTCTAAATAAAAGGGTTGCTTGAAATAAAAGAGGAAGCGGATTTCTTTCTAGTGTTTTGTTATTCTTTCTTATCAATCCCCAATTGGATACGTGAAGATCGACACACACGCGGCCGTCATCACGTTGGATAAACAAAGAATTCACATAATCTAGTTACTAGAGTATCGCAAGAGTCACGTTCGACACCAACTCCCACTGGTAGCGATGCTATTTCGCCATTTTTGCCTTAACAAGCAATTTCGTTTGGTTAGTTCCATCGATTGTAATCGTTTAGGTAAATAGGAAGAACACGGATTAAGTCTTTTTATTTTGCTTCCATTTTTTTTTATACTCTACTTTGTATATAGTAGAAATGATCAATCATCTCTTCCGAGTTTTCTATATATATACATATGAACTGTCAAAATATCCGGGAATACTTGAAATATGGAAATTTAATATCCAAAAAATGATAAATGAATGGATTTTGATTTTGCGGAATTGATAGGAATTCTTTTCTTGTTTATTTAAATTGGTTGTGTGTGCAACGGAGTTTCGAAGTCAATATGTCGGATTTTCGAGAGATGATGCTCTTATGTCCCCCCCCTTTTTTTTTGCTTTTTTTATAGCATATTATGCTAGGAATTTCGGTTTCCATAAAAGAAAGCAAATCAACTAACGAATAACGTAAAAATTACGAGAGAAGAACCAGAAGATAATGTTGTTTGGAGTTAAATAAAGTCGAAAAAATTGCTCCAGAAAAAGATGAAAATCCTTCCAAATGATATAAATTATCGTAAGGTAAAGTTGTTCTAGAAAATTTAAATTATAATAGAGCCTGTTTCTGAAAAATATAGGAGTGTAATAACGGGGTCAAGTTACCGGTAAGCTGAAAGATTATAATGATATATATAACTGGACAAGAGAAAATAAATAATATAATTGAGTAAAGTTTCTCCAACGATATTAACAGGTGAATTCTAGAAGGAATACAGAACATTAACGATATAAAAAAAATTGCAGAAGTATAGGATAAAACTATTAGAAGTTCTTAAGTGGAAATATGAGAAGAGTTAAAAAAAACAACGGATTAATATTAATGTATCGGTGAAGTAACTGTCTTCAAAGGAAGATATATATATATAAAAACGAACAAAGTACCGGAGGCGCAATAAAAACCTAAGAGAATAAACGATGCTCCCGAATAGAAAATAGGCAATTATATGTAACCGATAATGCCATATCGCTTACAGAGTTCTGCCTTATTAAGTTTATACGAGAAGGCGTAGATGGATGTCTGACCCGAGCCAAAGGTGGTTTAAAGGAAGAGTTGTTTCATCTGATAATTTATACGTATCTCCTTTGAACCCGGATATGCGTTTTAACTCTCCTTTTCCGTCGTTATCAAAAAGGTAGAAATACGTAAGAAGATAATTCGATACCTGAGCTATTTTTTGTTTCGGTCGTAACTACGACAGTATTTAGCAATTTTAAGTTAAACACACACATATAAGAAAGTTATTTTTGTTACTAAACGAGGAAGAAGTGAGCCTTGTTTAAAGGGAAGCGAAAGACCATGTTTGCTTTAACGATAAGATTAAGTTTGGAAGAACACCTCTAACAACCGGAATTTTTATTTTAATTGCGTCACGGATCGTAACCTCTGTAGTAATATAAAAAAAAAGGATCGAGTCTATACTGGAGATAGGTCAGAAACGCCTGAACTGATTCAGTAAACTGTCTCGATTCAAGAGAAGACGTGTGTTGACAAAAGAGAAGGAGAACTGTTTAAGAAGCCGCCAAGCAGAAAGACATAACATGACACTTCTATAAAGGAAAAGATCCCCCGATGACAAGGAAAGGGTGTGACACCACTCTACTATCTGAGCATGCGTGAAATGACAAGTCAAAACGACACGTCGGCAATTTAATCATCTCCCTAATAAAATCTAACTTCTCTTATTTAGAACAATTAACGGTTAGAAAAAAGAAAACCTCTCTTCTGAGATGCTGTCGTCCTTACATGCCAGAGATTATTTGTTAAAGGAAACAATATGGAAGAGCTGTCTGCCTTGAACCCCTTCGTGTCTCGAACTATCCTTGACGTCTATATATTTATGATGGTTTTTAAAAACCATTTTGAAGTATGAAAAATCTTTAAAAATAAGCATTGTTTCCTGTGAGGCGGTTCGCTTTCCCAGTACTGGTTATTTAATAAATGGAAGCTGGCCGTGATGAGTTTTTTCCTGTAAGCATGCATAGGTTTCTCCGTCGTTTGAATGTTTGATTAGAGAAAAAAAGACGGAAGGGCGACCTTTGACCTCGCTGCGTCCCACTTTGTATTATTCATTTCTGCCCCCACGGATAGCTAAATTCACGATGTTTTCATTACCAGTATCTTCTTCGCTGTTAAAACCGGTTAGTGAAGTGTCGTGACCCCAGACAATGACATACACGACCCACATCCACCTGGGTGTCTAACCTACATACCTGACAACTTTCCTGGACACATGTTTGATGTTTCCCAGAAGAAAGAGGGTTGAGTTAATTTAGTCGGTGATTGCAGTAGTTAAGAAGAAAAAAAAGAGTACTAACAAAAATTCCAGATCCCAAACTAAGCTTGCAAAAGTTTTATCCCCCACATTACAACTTTATCAAATTCTCCCTCTCTCTCTCTCTCTATATATATATATATATATATATAATATACAGATATATAAACAGATGATATCATTTTATAACCCGATTAATATTCTGTCTCTATTAATAAACAGTATTAAACGGCATCTGTTATGCAGCTGTTTAGTATCCACTTTGTAGCCGAATAAATATATAATTGGCTGGAATACATGTCGTGTATTATTAATAATAACGTATATATTACTAAGAATATATGTTATAACAAACATAAAATCAGGGAAAGGCAATGGCAGCAAAGGAAAATGGATTCCCATTTTCTTCGGTATTGTTTCTGTGTGATGTTAACTAGTCTTGTAATGCATTGACTATGTGTTTATGAAGTTACCGGAATTGCCGTACATAAATCAAGTCTGATTAAACACGACGATGTAACCAACAGAGGAATGTCAAGCAGTACGAAGTCGCATACCGGGCCAACAATTAAGACTTGAGATAACGCACAACACCGCGTGTAACCAAATCATTGGTAGAATTTAATTATGCAGAATCTTTAATGTATACATGTCTGGATTTATTCTAAATTTTTTGGTTGTTATAATTATTATTATTTTTTGTTTTTCTAGAAATTCGAATATAAAACTGTTACCCTTAAAAATGTATTCAGGCTGCATGCAGTTCGGGACATTCGACAGCAGTCCCAGGATACACGATTCACAGGTTTTTATGGCCTAAATTATGCTGTTTAGATGGTTATATGATAAATCTGCAAACTGCTGCGGCAAAGTATCAGGTTCGATTCTCGCTGGATCTATAGATTACTTTTTTTCTTCCTGCCGTCGAGTGTTCTCCGAGAATGGAAAGTAGCTACAAAAAAAAACCCCCAAAAATCTATTCTGTAGTTTGGGTTTTATTCCTGGATTATTTATAAGGATATGCAGTGCATGCTGGTATCTATTTTATCAAGATGGATACTTCAATATGAGCTGCACTGTATTTCTATAAAATAGATACTTAATATAAATTACATTATATCTCGATGAAATAGATACTTAATTTAAGTTACATTGCAACTCGATAAAATAGATACGTCAACATAAGCTGCACTGCATCTCGATAAAATAGATACCTCAATATAAGCTGCACTGCATCTCGATAAAATAGATACCTCAATATAAGCTGCACTGCATCTCGATAAAATGTTCAATATAAGCTGCAATTGCATATCGATAAAGTAGATACCTCAACATGAGTTGCAATTGCATCTCCATAAAATAGATACCTCAACATAAGCTGCACTGCATCTCCATAAAATAGATACCTCAATATAAGCTGCACTGCATCTCGATAAAATGTTCAATATAAGCTGCAATTGCATATCGATAAAGTAGATACCTTAATATAAGCTGCAATTGCATCTCCATAAAATAGATACCTCAACATGTGTTGAACTGCATATCGATAAAGCAGATACCTCAACATGAGTTGAAGTTGCATCTTGATAAAATAGATACCTCAATATAAGCTACACTGCATCTCGATAAAATAGATACCTCAACATGAATTGCAACTATAATCTCGAAAAAAATAACAATGTAGCTCATATTGAGGTATCTATTTTATCGAGATACAATACAGTTAACAACTGCATATCGATAAAGCAGATACCTCAACATGAGTTGCAGTTGCATCTTGATAAAATAGATACCTCAATATAAGCTATACTGCATCTCGATAAAATAGATACCTCAACATGAATTGCAACTATATCTCGAAAAAATAACAATGTAGCTCATATTGAGGTATCTATTTTATCGAGATACAATACAGTTATAGCCTAAGTTGATATATCTATTTTATTCTGGATGAGATATTGCTGTTTGATGCATATTGAAGAATCTTACATGTCTTAAATAACCTCACGTTAAAAATATTACATAATATTAACTACAAATTGTTTTTTAATCAATTTAATTGTTTTCCAGAAGCAGGTGACTCATCTCTATTTTTTTTTCCAATTCAATCCCCGGAGCACAGTAGGGAAAATTCTGATCGATGAGGGAGAGTGGGAGCTTCAATTCAATGAGAAAACTGCATAAAAACGCTAGTGAATAATTTATTTACTCGATGGAGTTTCCGTAGAGAATACAGTGATCGAAAAACACTGAAATAGTTGATGACGTTTCAAGAAACACTCAGGTTTTGAAGTCAATTAGCATAACTGTTTACCGGAACTGGAGAGTTTCGGGATTATTCAAACTCCGGCGTTATAACGTGTAGTGCCATCTATCGCTGTATACAAGCGTAAAAAATTTGTCATCGATTTATTCGCCAGGCACTATATCACTCATTTCAGAAAGTTAAATCACACGTTTCACTATAAATATAGAAGATAAATGACAATATTCCCAGATGTTTCGAAAGTATAATTTCGACTTACGACAACTTCCAACTTTCATACTTTTTGTTGTTTTTTTTATTCTGGTGAATCGATATTTTGTTCTCTCTTGTTTTTCTACTTCGAAATGACGTTAGAACGTCTCATTTCGATGGTTAACTCGGAGCCGAACAGTTTAGAAATGTTCTTGTTACCAGATTGAAATAAATGCTTTCAGTATGTTTTTTTTCAATAAAGGAAACAAACCATTTTAAATAGGAAAAGGAATCTTTTGTAGAGAGGAAAATATGTAGAGGAAAGAAAAAAATATCCTATTGAAGTCAAAAGAAAAAGCGACTTTTGTAAGAGAATGTTTTTTCTCAACGACAATTTAACGAAGTAAAAAGCCAATTTTAAGAGTTTTTAACGGGACTTCTCTCCGAAAACCGAATTTACTAGAAAAGTTCCTCGGCACAGAACGAAATTAGTCGAATGAAACTTAACTGGATCTTTTAGATTGGCTTTATGTTACTGATAAAACTGAGTGGATAAATATCGTAACTCGGTAGGAGGCCTTTACAGTTACTTTAATTCCTGCCATCCGGGAAGCTCACCAAGGGGCAAAATGCCAAGAATGGCAGGTGGGCCTCTCTATAAATACCCCGAGTGGCCACCTTTATTGCATTGTATCTTCATAGCGAGAGGCCTTCGATATTTGGAAGTCGTCCAGTTACAGTTTAGAAAAATTATCGGAATGTTTTAGTTTCTATCTAAACAGCAACCAAACAAAGTTTCCTCAGATGAAATTATATATATGTTAATTTGGGAATTTTATTGATTTTTTCACTATTTCAACTCTGGAGGATTTCTGGATGGAGAAAAATTAATATAAACTGAGATATGAAGCAAATCTAGAACTGTTTTTTTGTATGTCAACAAATTAATTTTACGGCTTCTAGGAAGGGATATTTTTAGAATTTCATTGCAAGAGTTTGAACTTTAAACTGGCAATTATGCTAAACTGGATATTTTTAAGTGCGAGAAAATTACGTAAAACTGATTGTATAAATGTGAATTATCACACGAAATCTTTCAAAAGTCCGAAATGTAAATTTAGAAATATTTAATTTGAAGCCATATTTATGTATAAATAGGAATTCAGTAGGTGTTTAGAATTCAGAGGATTTTCCCCCGTGGCGAATGAATATTTGATCGTGCTGCAGATCAAAATAGTTTTAATTGTTTCTCACCTTAATTCCACCGAGGAAAAGCTTACTGGGATGAAAGAAAATTCATTTTCTTTACCGAAAACTTGCAAATCCTCGGAGGAACTCGATGGGGCCTTACCAATTTTAATAATTCATTCTCGAGGCCCTAACAAACTTCTGATCTCGGTTTCCGAAGTTGTTTCTTGGGAAATGGGGAAAAAGCTTGATAAAAATATGATGAAACAACTTTCCAGTTTAATAAAACAGAAAAAAAGAAAAAGAAGAAAAAAAAAAAAAAAAAAAAGTTTTGTTTCCTCCGGAAAACGTAGTGTGCACAGTTCCATCTAGGTTATTTTACCCATAGGGGTTGTCAATCATATCCTCTACCTGCAGCTAACTTCATTGAAATTCAAAAGACAGAATTGGAAATGTCTGCAGAATAATAAAAGATTTGCTACTGTAGTAACAAAATATTTAAAGTCAAAATTGTTTCCCCAATTATAATTTTATTAAATTTTGGTTACAGTAGTTAAAATTACCGTCGTCCATCTTCATTTAAGTAAGAGAATGTGCGCTTTAATTATGTTTATAAATATAAAGCGAAAATTTCTGAATATTTCATATTTTCTCTTAATGAATCTTTCGAAATATTATTTCTAATTAATTAAATAAAAATTAATATAAATATATATCTTCATGCAATGAATGTTTTATTAGATTAATTTGACTACTGTAACCTTTTATTTTTCGTGTTTCTATCAATAAGTCGATCCCAACAGATGGCTGAATTCGCAGACGAGTTGCACCTGTCAACTCCTTAAGAAGATAAGTAAACACGAACACTTGAAGAATATCGGAAGATATGAGGTTTTGATACTATGTATATGTAACTTTGCCACTACCTTATGAGATTCTGGAGCCCAAACCGAAGGGAAAAGCACGTGTTTATGTCCATCAGCACCACAGTTGGAGAGGAGAGAGGAGGAGAAAAAAAAAAGATAAATTTTGATAGAGAAAAGCAGCTGTGTAAAGCAGGATTTTAATGCAATTTAGTTCTCTTGATAAGTTAAAAAAAATACAATTTACGTTAAAAAATATTTCTTAAGTAGGAATTATGCATAAATCCCCGAGCATATGGACCGAGTTTTCAGTTTAAAAATCAAGATTTATAAACATACAAAAACTCTCTAGTTACTCGCATTGTAAATCACGTTTTCTTACACCGAACGACGTAAAATTTTCAAAGGCTTGTAAAACTTAAAAAAAAAGATATTTTTAAACGTTCATTAAAAATAAAAAGAACAATATTCTTAAAAAGGTCATAAAAGATTAAAGACTACGCGCGTTTTTCCTCATACTTCGAGAAGGAAACAGAACATGTGCAGGAAAACCACTATAAAGTATCATAGAAAATAAATATGTATTGTGAATTATAATAATAATAATTAGATTTACTTGTGCTTTTACAGGAAACTAAAAAAAATTTGGAATGTTTGTTTCTACTTAATAAGGTTAAAAAAACATTCCGACTTGTTTCCTTTAAATGCTGAATTTGTGAAAAACGAAAAATATTTTTTGTTGTTTCACAAAAAAGTTTTCATTTAAATGGTATATCGCACCATTTTAGTAATTTTTTCTTGACAACCGATTACCATTAAAAGCGATGTTTCGCGCTACCATTTTTGTTCTTTATCGCTTCTAAAACAGGAGCGATCTTTCCCACAAAAATATTATTTTCTTATTTATCGGACCGATTTGCGTATTTTTTTTAAGTCAGATTTTTCATCTCGAAGTAAGATCTTTATCACTAGAAAAAGAAAAAAAATAAGAGAAAGAGAGAAGAAAATTATGCGAGTAAATAATGTATAGATTTCTGAAAGGGAATAGAGCAGCAGCATATAACATTTTGTGAAAAATCATCCAGTTTAAAATTCGTAAATTTTAATACGAATCGATTTTTTGGTTGCAGATTGTGTGTGTATGTGTGTGTAGTGGGGTGGCAATGCACAAGATGGAGGGAGAGTATAAAAAAAATCATATCCTCCTTTTCTGTTCGATGATGTCTGTTCAATCCGGGTCAGTCGAATTTGACGAGTGACTGACCTTCATCGAAAAATAATTTTTTTTTTTTATTCGAAAATTAAAATATATCTATATATTACATATATAAATATATTCTGAACGTATTATAAAATCGAACAGACATTAAAATACCTGTTTTAATGCGTGTTTTAATGAATTGCAAGCATGAAACAGGTGAACTTTTATCTGAATTTTAATTTATCATCAATAAAAAATTCTCTCTCTGCATATTGCTTTAGCTTTAATTATTTTTAATAATTTTAAATTCATGCTTGCTCATGATACAGTAAAAAAAAAATAAAATGTCACCTTAACATGGTAGAGATCGCGACGCATAAATGTTAAAAAATATAAAACTATGGCGATTGATGATAATCACGCGTGCGACGTTCAATAGCGATTTTATTTTTATTTTTATTTTTTAATAAAATAGATAAACAATTAAGAATTTTAAACTTTAATTAATTAAATATATATATATTTATTCTTATTTTTTCCGTATGTTTCTGTTTTAGGAATCTGCTAGGTCGCAGAGCGCGACGCGATTTCGCTTCTCACGACGCACTCTACTGCTGTCTCTATATGCAAAAATATCGTCACGGGATTCTTACAGTTTTTTCGCGCGTGACTGGGGAATTTTAATCCCGGATGTTATCGTATCGTGCTAAAAATTGAGCTAATGTGGGCGAAAGATCGCGTTGCGACGTCGAAGCGTGCGACACGCTCTCTTTTTTTGTTCGAACTAAAGTAGCTTTGTTAACGACCTTCTTAAATGTGCATATTAAAAATACTACAAAAGACGCAGAAAACAGGATTAAACGACTACATTTTGGATCATAGAAGATACTTAAAAACCCATCAAAATGGCATCACCTCATTACCGACGTCAATAATTATCCCCGGATTTCTTTATATAAGATGCAAAACTCTCGCAAAGTTTCAATTAAATAGAGATTTTTGTGATTAATTACATAGATAATCTTTAAGAGAGACAAAAATACTCGAAAAACAGCGTTAATGAATATTTTTATCTCGATAAATCTCTGATATCCAATTTGTTCTTATATAACAAAACATTCCTTTCGTCAGCCATTAAAACTGAAGTTTTAAGAAGCAACAAATTCCGTTCTTACTCTACTTGTTCGCGATGGTTTTCTGCCTTTATTACGCAGACAAGATTGACGTACCGAAAAGTAACATAGATTAAGGAAAAAAACAAAAGTGATTATCGTGCAATTGGAGTACATTCTACAGTTTCAATTGACACATGTGAAAGCTTGGAAGCGACGATGCGACAAGCTCAAGTGGTTGTCCCATCGTGGAATGTTTACACAGCTTCGCTTTGACAAGATAAGACACGTACGACTGCTCTTCCCAATCGCCATGATGAATGGATTAGTGTTCAACTAAGTTGTTGGTCAGAGAAGCCCTACTGAAGAGTTTTATGGCCTCTCTAGAAAATCGGAAATGTGGAAACTCTGCTATTGACGGTTTATTGGTTACAATATAGTACTACACCATTTTTATTTTTCATCCCTGCGCCCGAGTAATTGAAGTCGGCAGTGGGAAAGTTTTATAGAAAGTTGGAGTGTGCCGATAAGCGGTAAAGGAACAAAGCCGAGGCAAGCGATCGAGATAGAGAACACTGGGATAAAAATGGCTTATATCTCGCGCATCCCGTGAACTATCGTCACAAAAATTGGCATGCATATAACACACACTAATATACAGAGATCTGCCAATTTTAATTGAAATCAGTTTATTAGTTTGCATGCTATAAAGCATTTTCTCCACTGTTGTGACTGCTTTATACTTAAACAGTATAATCAGCGAGGACGCTCTTAAAACATTTTTATTTGCAACTAGGTTATTGTTTACAGTTATTCAAATGGAAAAATTATCGGTACGTGTGTATGAGCATAAATTTATAACCATCTCTATGACATTAAAATTACTTTTGTCGAGGAAGTCGCGTTTGAAATGAGCAAGCATTTTTCACTTGCCATACACTTAACTGATGAAATTTTATAACAAATTTACTAAGGCGAGTAATTATTTTAGTCACGTAAAACGTAAACACTTATCCATTTTCTGTATAGAAAAAAAATAAATATATATGCTCCAAACTTACTATTACTTATCTTGAAAATTTAATATACTTCGATCGCCCATAAATTCAGGATACGCACACGCTATATTGGCACATGCTTCGCACCGGATGGGGAAACGTTTGCACTCTGCCAGTTGCTCACCAACACATAAGTGGCGAGCGGCACTTTTACTCCCGAGTGTGACGTCATAACTGGTCGTATTCCACTTTTACAGGGAGGAGGGAGGACTGACAGTAGGATGGCTTTTTACTCTGATGCACGAAAGCAATTTCTACCCCGACAGACGCAAGAAGATATATCTACCGTATTCACATTGCTTATGAATTTTGTATAATATTGATTTAGTGATTGTACGAGAGAGTAGTAAAGTATGTTGCCGTTCTTGAGATTCGTTATCTGAAGCGATTGTGTTTGTGACAGTAATACCACCCAGTGTCCGTAGTTAATGCAATGCATATTAGTACTGTGTCACTTGATACTTTCTAGAAGTTCCACTTTCTCCCGTGTAATCCTGTATATTCTGTGCCTTCTGTTTTTGCCACACTAACCGTTTAAAACACAACTGCTGCAAAGCCACGTTTGTCAACTGCTATAGCAGTAAACATGAGTCAGTCACACAGTAAGATTATTCAAGAGTTTTCGTCTTTCGGCGAAACCTCGTAATAGTTTTGTACCTATTGTTAATGCTTACACACGAATTTTATACTTCGAACAACACAAAATAGATTTCTGAATAGTTATAATCGCAAAGCTTTCCTGGAAGTGTCAGAAAACACTTTCCTTTAACAATAAATATAGATCGCAAGCGACATTAGCGAGACAAGACGCGATTTTGCAACATTTCAGATACAAAAATATCGCATATGACAAAAATTTCTGCTTAGTCAACACGGGTCTTTGATCTATCAGTGTTTTAATAAGTCTCCTCTCCCTCGGATCATTCCCTACATCGAGCGTGTTTATGGTGTAGAACACGCGATGTATATGATAACTGAATTTTTGGTAGCATAAAAGTAATGACCAGTAGCTGGACAAATTGATCGGTTAAATCGATGAACAGCTAAAAATAATTCTCCCAGTACACGTCATTGTTCTACTATAGGTCGATTTTGAAAACATCACGCGTCTAATTTAGCCATTTGTTAGACTGGATAATTTTTTTTGTTAGTTTGTTTGCTCGGATTTTAACACCTCGTTTGTTCACACATTAAAAGTGCTCATGGAAACATTAATTACCATCGATAATAATAAAAAAATAATAATAATATCGAACATTCACCGAACCGAAATTGCATTTTTGCAGAAAGATAAATTTACACGTAGAAGTTTTATATATATATATATAAATTCGAAACTTGGCTTGAATATAGGTTAACAGATGGCTATATTCATCATCGTGACTGTCACATGAGTTATGACTAATAATGATGCAAACTTTTCTAAATATCGTCCGTGCTTATGCATTATTAACGCTTACAGTGCAATTTTTAAGGCATAAATAATATATAATATTGGCAGATTTTGTACGGGATACAAAAGTACTTTTTATGGAACGTTCGGTAACTTCTAGCACTTATGCAAGATTTTCGCGGTGTTAGTTTCCTTTTTATGCTATTCATGACTTGACTCAGCAATGAACGACGTTATGTGGCGCATTTTTGATTTGTCACAAAACTTGTATAACTTTTTATGGATGCATATTTTTTTTTTTCTTCTTAATATGAAGTGACGTTGGAGTCAACACTTTTTGACTTTTATATTCTAAGAGAATATAAAGTAAACCGAGTCAACTCATCTTTTTTTTTGTCTTAATATGAAGTGACGTTAGAGTCAACACTTTTTGACTTTTATATTCTAAGAGAATATAAAGTAAACCGAGTCAACTCATGCATTTTAATGTCGCCATCACGAGGGACAATAGGATATGATAGAAGGTTAAACTTTAAAAGTTAGAACATGTAACAGCGACTCGAACCTTCACGGATCGTTTAGTTTAACTTAAAATGAATTTCTGACCACAGTTCGTCGGAAAAACAGAAAAAAATATATATAAAACGTATAACTGAACAATGACTTTTAAAACTTTTAAAAGAAACGACCTGATGAACTTCAAGCAGTTCAAAGAACTAACTCTTGAGAGGTTACGTTTTCAAGGTTAATTCCGAAGAAGATAATTAAATAAATTGCCTGCTGGCATTTATCAGATACTCTGAGATTTAAAGGTATGGTTCACGTGTAGAGAGACGGGAATAACCCTTTAAAAACGAGAACTGAACAACCTTGAACTCACACTAGTCGGGACGCAACCTTGAATGAATGGTTTATAAGATGCGACAGATTGTGGCATTTATTATCGAGTTCTCAGAGGTGAATAATTTCAGCTCCAGTAACCTTCTAACAATTTTCAGGTATTCCATCAAAACTGTCAAATTTTGGTAAAGACGAGAGAATTAATTAACGAGGCGTAAAATTTATGGCACATACGAGAGAATATTAGAGGAAATAAGTTAAAACTATACTTTGTACCTATATATCTTACGTATACAAAAGTATTACGACTTCAAACGTTTATAGTCAGCAAAAACTTGATAACAGTAACTTAATATTTATCTCACGGCAAACTACATATAACGTTACAGGATATTGTTATTGTAGAAGCAATCAATTCTTTACAAGTCATCAACAAAGCGAAATTATGTTGATCAGGAATAAAGAAATGTGGATTTCTCAGGGAATTATATAAATAAATGATACTTAACGATATGTCGATGCTTAACAAACAAGAACGAGGAAGCAATTGAATGCCGAAAGTAAATCAGAACCAGGATGTTACCAACAAACATACAATATACAAACGAGAACACGATAATTACAAGCCAAATGCAAACCCGGATGGTATTTAGAAAGTGTATCTACTCAGGAAACAGTCACAACCTATATTAAAGCATATGTGCTACATCTCTATACATTCAATTGGAACAAAAGTTTAACATTCTTCGCTTCTATTGTTTATTAAAAAGTTAAAATGCGACGGCATAGAAGACACATAAAACAACTGATATCAATTATCTCTAGTTTCGTGAAGCGTTTCGATTACCAGGATTCAAAAACACGCCCATTTTTCGTATGGTTATCAGTTCGACTAGCAAAACAGAACAAAAGATTTGGCACTGTTCCACACCTTTCTTTGAAAAGAACACGTTTTCTTACCGCCTAGTTTCAAATCTGAGTCATTAACGTCAGAGGTAAATCATCATTCATGCACTTTCGATATTTAAAAGAAGTTGCCATACTTGTTTTCTGCGGGTGGGAGGATGTCGAAAGTTTTGCAAATCCAGTATTGTAGATGCAGACTTCCCTCGATTGTTTCAAAAGTTTATAAATGTCGTTAAGTGGAATTTTTTCTTGTTTTTTTTTCGCTAACAATGGATGGATTCCAGGCGACAAACGTGCTAATTTAGCTAGCGACAAGAATAAAAATAAAGCAAACAAAATAAAAAAAGATGATGAGACGAGATTCGACTGCGCATCGCGTTTTTGAACTTCTGCGTGTTGTTTATCACAAATAAATCGGAGTTGCACAATGCATTTACTTGCATTGCAACAGTACTAACTTCTTTGGGTGGCATTTTATTCGACTTTTATGCATTCAAGGATATCGAGCGCCGTATAAGCGGATGGGAGAAGTTTACACGTTTTCACTATTACGGGTTGTTTAAAGGGTGAAAACACGAAGAAGGAATGACCCGGCGAGTTGTCGAAACGGGGCAAAGTGCCGGCGACTTAATAACCCCCCAGGCTAAGCATACCAATCCGGTCATGTACACCACTCACCTTATATATCAAGTCTCACAACTTTTACTGTTTTCCATGTGTTTATTTCCTTTTGCAACACATCAGTATACTCTAAAGTATCTAAATATTGAAGAGATAAACATCACATCACACAACCAACAACTTTTACCGACCACACATACTTCTATTCGCAAAGCTTCTGTCTCGGCCTCCTAGCGGATGTATGCTGCTATCGCCGTATTGATCATGTAGTAGCACCAGGCCGGCAAGTGGCTCCCTCTAGTGATACAGTAGCACCAAATTGATTTTTCCCCGTTTGATTTCCAACCAATAAGAAGAAAAATAAATAAATAAATAAATAAAAAATTCGTGTTGGGAATTGATCGACAGGTTTCGTATTATTCTTTTTAAATCGAGTGCAGCATTAATTAGTCCAACATCAAAGACGATTCTAGTGTTTTCCTTAAAGTTTAAAAGCAACGATTGTTGAAAGTTGATTCTTTTCGGATATCAAGTGAGCTTTTGTTTGATTTGAATTTAATTTATCCAAAATTAAATAATTAATTGGCTTCTTTCTTAATGATTTTCTTTCAAAATAGGTTTTTAATCGAATTTCGTTTCTTAATTGTATAAGTGCGTGCGAATAAATAAAAATGTTTTTAAATATTACTAAAATTGATAATTTTGAGGTTTATTTTCTATTCTTCTAAATATAAAACAATTAACCAGACGAATAAAAACATTAACTAAAAAAAAATAGCAATTTTGAGTTTGGAAACACTACTAAAAAGCTAACAAAATCAATAATACATAAATGTAAAAAAACACTTGTAAAAAAAGTTTTAGGTCTGAAAAATGTGTGAATCGTTAAAACAGACGAGAAAAGCTCGAAAAAATCAAAAATGTTAAGATAAACAAGTTTTAGAATTGTTAAAAAAAATTCTGTTTAATAAACATCCTTTCAGAAAAATACTCGAGCAAAATATTGATTATAATATTTTAAAATAAATTTTTATGAATTTTATCTTTAAAATTTAGTTAATGGGATTTCTCATCTGAATGAAATCAAAAATTTATCTAATTTATACTAATAATAAAAAAAAATAGTTTTCGTCTATTTAATTAAAAAATAATAATAATAATAAATCGCGCGATTATCTCGCGCGATAATTTTAATTGCGATTTTTTTCTCGCGCGACGAAATTTAATCGCTTTTTTAAATATTAAAAACATTAAAAATTAAACGAAAATTTAATAAATATAATGAATATATATATATATGTATCAGCGTTAAAGCAAAACAACAGTATTATAAAATATAATGATAATCAGAAATGCAGCTAGTGATCTATTTTGCATTAATAATATATAGTCGACAAAGCAAATATCGAGTTACTGCAATTCACTTATCGATCCCACATTTCGTATGATAAATAATGACTTTAAAATATTCATAAATAGTCGAAAATCCGCCGATATGAGAAAGTAGAATATGAAATAATTGAATTATTCATATATAAAGAAGAATAAATAATGAATTTAAATATCTAGATAATAAATCCAATGAATGTTATTTCCAGATGAGAAGTAATGCAGATAATAAATTTTATTTGTCAATATCGTTCATCAATTGCAAATTTGAAATTCATAGATATTTAAATACTTAAAAATAAATAGAAGAATAATTGTTTAATATAAAAACCTACGCATCATTTGTATCAAATTTGTCATTTACATTAAAGAAAAATCGATAAACTTGTGTAAAATTCCTGATGGATCAATTGGAACAGACCGATCTAAACTGACTTCTGAATACTATCTGATGAACTAGATATTATAAATCAGATACCAGGCATCGATAAGTACTTTATAGACTATAGGTGATTGATGAGACGTTGTTATAACTCGCAAAGGGATAGTGAGACAGAATGAGGGGGGAAGGAAGCTAAAAAAGAACTAGAAAAACTTTCGTCGATACTTGAAAATGATTTATCGTTTAACATCAGTTATAGATTGGATTTATGTGAACATAAAACTTTAAAATTAGATCTTTCTGAAATTCTGGTTTCCACAAACATTTTTGAGCTTTTAAAAGTTATGACAGATTTATTTGAGATTCGTTTTGACAGGTCATGATTTGCTTACACAAAAATAACGTTAAAATATATATATATATATATATTTTTTTTTTATTAAAGTTCCTATTTCGTTAGTGATTTTGTGGAAATGAAAGATTTAGATGTAACATATGGATGCCACCAGATCTATATAACTTATGGTAAATCTATCAGTGGATGGAAGAATCTTCTTCGAGTGGGCTAATTGAGAAGAAATCTGGTAATCCATACGAAAGCAAAAGGGAGCAGATTTTTCCATCGACTTCCTGTTTATCTAGAAGTAAACGATGGAGGTTTCTGCTTAAACCGCAGAGGATAACGACAGGAGCCATTCACTAAAATAACCCAATACGATCTTGGAAAGAAAAAGCTAAACAATAATTGTAATTTGCGCACCAGTCACGATTCACTTTACTCCAATTCCGACAATATACTAAAGGGCCTTAACACCAGGCGTGGCTGATCGAATCCCGAAATCGATTGTACGTTGGAAGAAGTTTGATGGAGTCGGCGGAACAGTAAGTAAGGAAAGAAATCTACTTCCCTCCACCACTCTTCGTTTTAATTAACTAACGGATAGGGTGTGGTGTTCCTATGATTGAGGGTGCGGAAGTTAGAAGTTGCTGGTCTCCTAATAACATTTTCGATATTTTACAGATTTTTTTTCAAAGAACGCATCCATTAAAATAATCTAAACACATTAACAAAATGAAAAATTTAGTATTGAATTAAAAGAATCAATTAATCTAATCATATCTTATTTTTTAAACCTCAAAGTAAAAAGTACTATTGCTATAATTCATTAGTAACATTAATAATGATTAAAAATATAGGAAATTATCATAGCCCAAAAGCAAGGTTGTTTCTATATTCTTAATCTTTTTTATTGATCCCACCGAAACAATATTAGTTTTTCTTTAATAGCACTATAATAATAAGCAATTGGCACAGACTCATTTCTCATTAGCTCACCAATTCCTTGGCACAAATTCATTATTACTAGGGAGTTGGCATAATTTCTTCCTTCTTTCGTGATGTTTAATAAACACGATCTCGTTCTTCATTAATAACAGGTCTGCTAGTAAGAATTTAGAATAATCTTACTTGCTAATATAACTAGCAAGAATATGGGTTATACTTGCTGCTTACCCATTCTTTTAAAGTGCATTATAAAACCTATCCATCTAAACCGGAGTTTAATAAAGGTTGATAGAAAGATATTTCGTATTTAATACCTTTCTCGATTCACCGTTCTTTAGTGTTTCGAAAATAGCATCTCAAATGGACTTTGTTTCACTCTGACAATCAAAGACGAATACTTTATTGGAAATCTGCACAGTATCTATTCAAATATCCTTAAGAAAACGTCCTTTCTTCTCAGATGGAATTGCATTTCATCGAAAATAAAGACAGAGAAAAAGGGGGGAAAATGATTCGTTCAGTCAGAAGGATGCATTTTTATTGGTTTACTTCACTCTATATTTTTCGATATTCCAAAGTACTTTTTGTAAAGGAAATCATTTATCTTCTTTAATGATTATCTATAAAACTTTATCCTTTTAAAAAAAATTAGTAAAGTAATTACTTTAATACTTATTTTATGTATTCGAATTGTTAAGAGGAAAAAACGTCACCTGTAAGACCAAATATGAAAAATTTACAATTCAGGAAAAAATATATATAAATCATGTTTAGACATTCAAAGCCACACCCTTGTCTTTTCTACTTGGAAAGGTGTTTTTCCTATTCACAATTTCATATATCATTCTACGTCCAACTGCACTCAAACGGATTACATACAGTTTTACATTTTATACAGCCAAAGGGAGTAAGACATGTTTGATAAAACTTATTGCAATATTCAAAATAAAAGCAGGCATATAAACAATATAAAAGTTTAAACAGTTGTTTTTGTTACTATTGAAACATCTGCTTTTTTTAGAGACGTAAAAAAGTTCTCTATCTTTTCTTATTTGTAATATCCCTCTTTAGGATATAATTAATTATTAAACAGAAAAAACTTGAGTGTCTTACTCATTACTCGATCCGTACCGCATTCAATCCCTTTATGAGAGAAAACCTCTTGATTAAATTCAATAAAGGAAGAAAAAGATCATTTTCGTGAAATATGACTACTTACCAACTGCGAAAAAGAATATGAGACCCAGAGGTATCTAAACTGCGCCGTGGTAGGCTAAGCAGAACGATAAATAGGCTATTAAGAGGTGCGATGAGCAACCATGCGTCTGTTAAGAATAATAGCAAGTTTGGGAAAATACCTATTCTGAGAATCGAGAAAATTGTTAAATTTACCTTATTGATGTTCACGCCCCGTTCTCTATTTTATAAAGTTTGTCTGAAGCGCAGTATCGTACGTGTGACAGATTTCGATGACATGTTTATTGACGTCAAAGCATATATTTGGTGATGTAGGCGATATATCAGTGAATAACTCGGACACGGATAAGAATAAAAAAGAAGGACATCTGCGGTTGACGTGTGAAGCAAAGGTGGTGGACCATATAAGAATTCTGTTTTTATAGTAAGATTTACAAGAACCAAAGAAGCAAGCCATTTTCTTATCATAAACATATGCATTTTAAAAAATAAGTTGATAAATAAATTTAATTTATTAAAATATTTATACAAAAAGCAATAATGTTACATATAGAGAAATAGTAATTAAAAAAGTTGGAGAGAAGAAACCTCACACATTGCAGGTATATAACTCGAGAATAGAAAGTATAAACAGAAACAGAAAATGTAGAAATTAATTGTTAATAATTTACAGACATATATTTGAAAATTACAATCATAATATTTTTTAATTTTTCAGTTGAACTTATGTTAAATTGAAATAGATGAAATGTAAACTGAAATTGAAATGTTTTCAGTTTCAGTTTACGTTTCTGCTATTATTTCAAATTACACGCATTAAATTAAGATAACAAACTGAAAACATTTCAGTTTCAGTTTTCAGTAACTCAATTATAAACTGAAACTGAAATGTTTTCAGTTTACGTTTCTGCTATTATTTCAAATTACCCGCATTAAATTAAGATAACAAACTGAAAACATTTCAGTTTCAGTTTTCAGTAACTCAATCAATTTCAGCTTTAAAATAGCAACAAATTCTAAAGTAAAGAAATAAAAGACAACTAATAATAGAATTATGATTTTATAGAGCAACAAAATATTAAAGGCAAATTAGAAAATAATTACAGTAACGCATTTAGAAAGTTTATCCATATGGGGTAAAGCAAGTTGCGCCTGCAACCGACCAGGATTTTATTTGAAAGGAATATCCGTTCCATTATATGAACGTAACTTCCGGGACGACAGACAACCGGAAGTCATAACCTCGTTAGTAGCAGGCTGAATGAAAGACAACCCAATTCCCAGTAATGTTTCCGGGAGGAGCACTTTCTGGGACGAAGAAAGTGAAAGAGTGTTTAAGTTACTAATCGCTGGAAAGCATTGTTTAATTATTGTTTGTAATTCGTTTAATAATAGTCGAAAACCCTTTACCGAAAAGATATTATTATCTAAACTAACAAGCCGTAACGATTATAATTAATTTTGCTCAGTTAATTGTTTAAATGACGATTAATTATGTAACTGTTATTTACCAATTCTTGTATATAACATGCAAGGTACACATATGAGTTTAGTTATTGTCATCGTCTGATGACGCTTCGCTTATCGCTAATTTTGTATCCAATTATTATGTAGAAGCGAGTGGAAAATATCAGAAAAGTGCCGAATTAAATATTCTATAAAATCATTTATACGATGAGCATGCAAACAGTTGATAACTGATACATAAATAAAAAAAAAATTATAAAAATCATTAAGTGGTTTTCTCAACAAAATGGAATTTTTCATTTGATATAATCCACTAACAATGATTTTTATTGTTAACTAGGATAATTTATATTATTCTTGCTAATAAATTCACGTAACTGTTCAGCAATACTTGATATTAATTAATTAAAAACAGTTGTTCGGCTATACTTTGAACTAATTAATTTCAGCAATATTTTATAACATCGGCTTTGTATAACTTTCAGCGAAAAGTTTATATTAATTAATTCGAGACAGCTTCAATATTTTATGCTAGTTAACTTCATTCATCCGTTCAGTAGCATTTTATACTAGCTAACTGTTCAGTAATATTTATTTAATGGAAAGTAGATGAGAGAATTGACATGTAAATGAGATATTTTCTGAAAGTATACCTTACAGTATTAAATGATCTCATGTAATTAGAAAATTTTCTAAATTAAATGGATTTAAATGGAACCGATAGAATATATTAAACACTAACTTTATAAAATTAATTTTGCATAATTATGTCGAACTATTTTGTGTGCGTTTAGGTAAAATAATAAGCTCTTTTCTGCAGTTAGAATAAATCGGAATTTATTTATTTTTTGTAGTAAAACAACATTACTTATATACAAACTACACAGTCAATGGAGACGTGATTATGTAGTTTGTATATAAGTAAAAAACAAACTACACAGTCAGGTACATTTAAATTTTATATTAAATTCTAAAAATGTCCTTTGGCAAGGCTCAGAGACAAAAACAATTCGATACTTATCATTTTTTTTTGCCAAAATTACGTGATTTTGCAACTAAATTAGGCATTTACAGCATTGTTAGAGAATTTAGACACTGCATAATTATTTTTTCTTGCAACCTTTAATAATCACTTTATTCAATGATAGACAATTCGATACTTATCAATTTTATGCCAAAATTACGTGATTTTGCAACTAAATTAGGTATTTACAGCATTGTTAGAGAAGTTAGACACTGCATAATTATTTTTTCTTGCAACCTTTAATAATCACTTTATTCAATGATAGATGTTAAATGGGGCAACAATATGAAAACATATTTGGCAACATTTTATTATTATCTATACGTTATACAATAGATATTTTCCCAGGACATCCGAACCTATTGAAAACACATGCCGCACTCCTACACGAAATAATCAAAAAATGGATTGTGTTATTTCGTATATCTACAACAGGAAGGATGAACTTGTTTTATTTTAGATCTATAACGGAAATGACGACATTTATTATTAATCTAAAAATATTACAAGAGAGCAAAAACTTCCCATGAAAAATATTTTTAAAAATAATCAGAAAAAAAGAAGAAGCATTAGAGGAATGATTTATTCTTAAAATAAGAGATGCAATAAAGTAATCACTTTTATATCATTTATTTTTGTCGCAAATTGCTAAAAAAGTACAGTAATAAATGTATTACAACAAAATAGAAAAGAGCAGGATTGTCTCTGAGTAAGGACATTAATCAATATTAAAACCTGGGAGAAAGGGAGATGGAAGTAACCACATCTACTCCTAAGAGTGAAAGACGGCTCGTAAGATAATATTGATTAGATTGTACACGACCATTAAGAAGTAATGGCTTCTTTTCTTCGATATTCTCTCGTCTACAGTAAAAATATTAACATTGCTAATGCAACGATCTTATGTTTGTTCCGGTTCTAAGTACAGTATACTGTTATTAACATTTTCGCGTTGGGAAATATTAAACATCATAATTGACGTAGGATTCCCATAACGCAGAAGCCAACGATCGCGACACTTCGCGAGTCGCAAGTAGTATTAAATCTAAATCATTATCAAATATTTGCATTTTAATATTACAGACTTTTAATATTATTATATTTATTGCGTTCTACTTCAAGTTTGCTTTCGTTTAATGCGATAGTATATTGTAGACACATCATTTTTTAAGCTGTCGCGTCGCATCGCAAGCACTAATTTTATTCAATTATAGAAATATGCATACGATATAAACAATTCTTTTCTGAACTACAATAGGAAAAAAGAAAACTAAGAATTAAAACAGATGTTTATTTTGGAATTCTTGACCTAATTGCATGAATTTTGCCGACTGGTCGACTTCTACAATGGAACTTTTCCAACAGAAATTTTAATTAATTTATTTTAGTTTATTTTTTTTAAATTTATAAAATTTAATATTATTTAAGAAGGGACGACTTGACTTAATTTAATCATGTTATAAATAATTTAAGTAATTTTTATCTGTTACTATTTGGGTAAGTTTAATCAAAATATTCACAACAACTGTATGTTGGAAGCATCGTTGAAACTGTAACAGCTACAAAGAATTTTAGGATATTTTATTGTTGACATATCCTCTAGTAACAACTATTTTTTACATAACTAGACAGAGTTTTAATATTTTTTATTATATTACAAAAATTCTTGTAATTTTTATAATTTTTCTGATAAGAAACTTTATAAGCAGAAATAGAAGAATGATGTATTGTATTAATCATGTCAGGGCCGTTGCGTTAAGAATTTTGTTTGGGTCACCGTTCTCGCGACTAATAAATATTTATCATAATCGGAAAAAATTCGTTTACTATTAATTTACAATAATAATAATTGGCATAACAAGTAAAACACATTCTGTTGCAGAATTGAATGCATTCTTTACTATCGAAACAAACATTAATGGTAAACAGAAATCAAACTATATAAAAACTTTAAAGAGGAGTATTGAACATCAAATTGTCCATTTCCATAGATGAGTTAAAATTGATTTTTTGGAGAAATGGCCCCA
The DNA here is from genome assembly GCA_000484575.1 of Olivierus martensii. Classification (NCBI taxonomy): domain Eukaryota; kingdom Metazoa; phylum Arthropoda; class Arachnida; order Scorpiones; family Buthidae; genus Olivierus; species Olivierus martensii. The sequence continues at coordinate 23,627 of AYEL01046279.1, forward strand.
TTTAAAGAAAGCTGGTAACATTTTCTGTCAGAAAAGTCATCATTCGTGATGCCAACAAAGCATTTCTAGTCCAGACGCAAGAAAAAAAAATGTGGATAGCTCGACATAGCAGATATAAGAGGCGCCACAATGCTCAATAACCATTAGCACTATTTACTGGATGTAGTAAATATCCCAAAACTGGAAGGAGACACAACATAACTGGTTACTTGATTTCTTTATATCTTCCAATCACTTGTGAGAACGTTCTTCTGCTTGGAAGGATTTCACAAGCAACCTCTTTCAATCAACTCTCTGATATCTTTTTTCCAGACAGAGAATGCTCGCTCCCTTTAAAAATTTTTGAAGTAAATAAAGGATGATTTATGCGCAGAAGTGAATTATCTAGCAAAGTTATTTTTTGCTGCGTAGGCTTGTTAGAAAAGCCATTTTTTTTTGTTAAAAGAACAATACTTTAAGAACAGTCCAATACTAGAAAAAAACGTTTTTCTTTAAAGGGGGAAAAATCGGTTTTAATTTTATACCGAAATTTTATTGTCTGGATGGAAAAATATTCTGTTCGAAATAGTATTTGTATGCACAGAAAATATAGATATTTTCTAAAATTCCAGTTAACGTTTCTATTTTAAATTTTCTATTAAAGTTTAATATCGCAGAATGTAAAAGTTACTAAATAATCTTAAATAAACAGCGAAAAGTTTCTCAAAAAGTAAACATGAAAAAAAAAAATTGATTAACGTGGATTCTTTACCCGCACGTTTTATGTTTTCATAATTTAAATTCTTTGAAAATAAATTACGTATCTATCCACTCATTTATTTAGTTTCTATATTTAGTGAATGATGAACAGAGTACTGATGAGTATCTAGTTTCATAAAGGAACTTTATTGTGATTTCTGTGTAGAAGTTCAGTAAACTACAAAATCAGAATTAATAGAAGCTCCTTTGCAAACTGTTCTCTAGATATCGATATAACATATGTAGACTGGTTCGCTAATCGATATAGTTTAGCAAATCAACCTTTATTGTCAAATTTCATCTACGTTATCATCTTGTCTGTCCTTGTTAATTATTCTCTTGTGTTACGTACAAATCGATATCAACCAATCCGACTGTGTATCGGAGACAATAATGTTTGTTCTGACAAATAAATTTAACTGTAAAATAATAATTAAAATTCAATAAACTGTAATAATAAAAGTTTACTTGAATTAGTAACTGAATTAAAAGAATGATTAGTTTACAAAAATTTTCTTTTTCAATGTTGCCAGCTATAAAACAGTCTTACCAACAATACTATGATAACAATATTATATTGTATTATTAACTTAAGAGTAAACAGTAATAGTGAATAGTTTATTATATTAGCAGTATAGTATTGTTTTAAAAATGGCGAATATAGATATTGTAATTACACTGTAAACTTTTAACAATGCTAAATGTTATAACTATTTTTACAGATTTAAAATAGATATACTCTTTGCTACAGTCCAATACTTTTGCAGATTTAAACTAGATATAATTGCTGTTAACTAGTGATTCAATAGATAATAACCAGTAGATAAACTCGTTGCCAGACAATAGTCCAATACTTCTGCAGATTTAAACTGGATATACATTGTTGCTAACTAGTAATCCAATAAATAGTGACCAATAGTCCAATACTTTTGCAGATTAAACTAGATATACTTGTTGCTAACCATGCTAACCAGCAATCCAATAAATAATAGCCAGTAGATGTACTCGTTGCTAGCTAGTAGTCCAATACTTTTGCATATTTAAACTGGATATACTTGTTGCTAATCAGAATCCAATAAATAGTAGCCAGTAGATAAACTCATTGCTAGACAATAGTCCAATACTTTTGCAGATTTAAACTGGATATACATTGTTGCTAACTAGTAATCCAATAGATAGTAACTAATAGTCCAATACTTTTGCAGATTAAACTAGATATACTTGTTGCTAACTAGTAATCCAATAAATAGTGACCAATAGTCCAATACTTTTGCAGATTAAACTAGATATACTTGTTGCTAACCATGCTAACCAGCAATCCAATAAATAATAGCCAGTAGATGTACTCGTTGCTAGCTAGTAGTCCAATACTTTTGCATATTTAAACTGGATTGTTGCTAACCAGAATCCAATAAATAGTAGCCAGTAGATAAACTCATTGCTAGACAATAGTCCAATACTTTTGCAGATTTAAACTGGATATACATTGTTGCTAACTAGTAATCCAATAGATAGTAACTAATAGTCCAATACTTTTGCAGATTTAAACTGGATATACTTGTTGCTAACCAGCAATCCAATAAATAATAGCCAGTAGATGTACTCGTTGCTAGCTAGTAGTCCAATATTTTTCCATATTTAAACTGGATATACTTATTCTAACCAGTAATCCAATAAATAGTAGCCAATAGATGAATTCGTTGCTAGACAATAATCCAATACTTTTGCAGATTTAAATTGGATATACTTGTTGCTAATCAATAATCCAATAGATAGTAACCAATAGTCCAATACTTTTGCAGATTTAACATATACTTGTGCTAGCCAGTAGTCCAACAACAATAAAAAATTTATCTTAAATTTTTATTGTTGCTGGACTATAGCTAGCATTAATAGTTAACCAACTCTGAAGGAATGTGTAACTTATAAGATAACCATGATGTTGTCTTCCACTAATAACTTTTTGAACTAATTATTATGTTTTTCTAAAATTTGATACTTAATCATCAAAAATAAATCAAACTTGGAATTATTTAATCATCTAGTTTCAACTATTTAAAAATGGCGGACATGAAACTTCTAAGATATTCCCTTAATATAACACTAATTATTTATTAGATTTTATGAAACTCGACAAAATAGTGAAGTTATTAGAGATGATTTCGATGCCACATCAATTAACTCTTTACATTCAACAGTTCGAAAATGGTGGATTTTTAATATTTCTTCCTAATAAATTTTGAATCATTTGATTAAATTTTAATAAATTTAGTAGAATGGTTAAATTATTAGAATCAAATTTGAAGTAAATTAATTAATCATGTAGATTCAACTGTTTAAAAAATGGCGGACGTTCAATCATCTAAGGTTTCACTGTAATAACTTCAAAACTACTTAATGGATTTTTATCATATTTAATTTATAAAATATGTTATTAAAGAGGATTTTGATGACATATATTTTAATCTCATATCTTTAATCATTACAAAATAAAGAACACCTTTGAAAATAAGCGATCGTTCTTCCAGAACTGCTTGTTTTATTACTACGATAATGGAAATATATATTTTCTATTTTATCGATTGAATTTTTAAATTTATGAGGCGATCGTTCTTCCAGAACTGCTTGTTTTACTACGATAATGGAAATATATATTTTCTATTTTATCGATTGAATTTTTAAATTTATGGAAGTTTTATTATTGTAACAGTAGTGTTTAATGCACAAAAAATTGCATTTTACTTCACTAACAGTAGCAAGTACATTGTTATCCATAATCTTTAACGATGTATATCTTGTTATCGAGAGACATTTTATATTTATAATGATTCAGGCAGTGTTTCTTGTAGTAATTAAATTTGGGCCGTTCGTAAGAAGTGCCCTTTTTGTATGCGATAAAACCTGACTACTAACAAAATTTCGCAAGCAAATCGCGTTCTTACTAACGTTAAAAAAATCAATGTTTACTGTGTAAGTGAATCTGATCTAAGAGCCATCTAACTTCTAGAGTTAGCAATTGTCCCCTTTATGACTAAGAGGGTTTTGTTTATTATCAGTTATCAGGTGGGGATTAGATTTCAGTAGTGTATGACCGAAAGAAGTAGATAAAGTAATCAATCGAGATATAGCATTCCCAGAGGAGATCCATAGAAAGCTGCAAGTTGACCCAATGAAGACTTCTTTTAGAAAGAATCATAAAGGTCTGAAAAGCAATGAAAACAATGACTCTTTCTTTTGTTAGAAACGTTTGGCCTTGCCATTGTATTACGTGCCGATCTTTTCTTTTGTCGATTGACTCTTCATCATCCCCGAAATGGTAAAGACAGCTGTTGTTTATATAAAGCGATTACCAGTTCAAAAAAAAAGAAGAGAGTTTTGGAAATAAAAAATAACAACAATAAAAAGAGTTCTTTAAAGGTCTATAACAAATGAATTTCAATAAGTATATCCAAGATATGAATTCTTTCAAAGAAGGCCGAATGCTATTAAAGACGAGAAGAGAGAGAGTTGCTTAAAAATGATAAAAAGTACAATTCCTACGATTGAAGAAGAAAGATTTACGGATTTTCAATTTGGGCGGAGCTTTTATTGGCTACACTTTTATTTTTTTTTCTATATATATATATATATAAAAATAGTAAATTTATCCGAGTGAAATATGCTCTTGAAGTGAAATATTGGACAGATGGACTACAATCTCCTAAATAAGCTTACAAAGTTTCAGAATGTTTTTACAAATTTTCGAAAATAAGAAATCTGATGGACAGAAAAAGCTTTGCTTCGTGACATCCACTCGAATTTAAAAACAACAACAACAACAAAAAAAAAAAAAGTGATCCGTAAATTGGTTCCTGCATTTTCGTTAATGCCAACAATCACATATGTTTACGTCTGTATTAAGAAAATAAACAAAACGGCACTTTAAGAAAAGCAAGATTTAAGTAAAATATCTAATCAATAGCACCATCTATTTGCGATTTTTTCATCCAATCTTTTTTTATATTTTTAATACGAAAAGCCTTTGTATTGTAGCAAACGAGGTGAAGCACGATTAATGAGATAATCGAAATTTAAGCACTGGCAACTTTTATAGACTCTAAATATCGATTCAAAATCAATAAAAAGAAAAACTTGGTAAACTGGAGTATCCAAACCAATTAGAGGTTTCGATAAAAATCTAAACGAAAGATCCGAATCTTATCAAAAAAAAAAAAAGATCTTTACGCTTCAGATTAATTTCGCGGAGTCTAGACAGGTTAGCGAACGAGAATTTTTGCATATATCTTAGAAAATAATAACGTTACACAAGAAATAGGATGAAACGGAAATCCAACTTAGCCTTTAGCAAAATTATTTTCATTATTTCAGATGCGCGGGCCAATATTATGATGCGTTAAGATGTAAATCTTCACCTTGCACTTTAATCCCAAAATAATTGAAGTAGACAAAATATTTTCTAGGAGAATCTCGAGATGTAATTATTCTAAATAATTCCAAAAGGGAGAGGAAAAAAGAAAAAAAATTTAGAGAAAGGGGAGGCTTTTCATACAGTAGTAGTTAATTAACAATTTTATTTTCGTGCGGAGTTTCGACTGTCGATCATTTTCTCTCTATTTTTTTTTTTCCCAGAAAATCAATTGGTAACAAATAGCACTAGAGGGCACTATCTGTTTCTGTATATTTTGTATAACAAAGTGATACTGGAGGAGACAAGGTAAAGGACAAATTCTTTGAAGAACTGGCTATACAGAAAGAACATAAGTTAATTAGTTGGTTTGAGGTAAGTTGTACTTTTTAATAATACATTCATACTTTCAGGAAGAATAAAATAATTACAACTGATATATTTTGAAAGGCGATATACATACCAGAAACTCGTTTTATCCAAATCTCGATCATCCGAAAATCCGGATCATTTATTCGAATCGTATTAAAAAATTTAATTTCAAATTTAAAATTCAATGATCTTGTGAACGAATAAAACGCAATTTATTAATAATTGCAGTTAACTTTCTGGTATATAGAATGGCACAATGCTGGAAGCAATTATTGCTGCATGTGACACATAAAATCTCATTTTTACGATGGTGTATTGTGCATATACTGTATGGAATTTTTACATTTCCATGTAGCACAATCTCACAATCTTTTTTGGATTTTCCGGATTTTCATCCATCGAAATCCGAAAAAATTTTTTACGGTATTTTTGCCGATTAAAACTTATTTATTTAGAAGTTTATATCATTAATATATATTAAACTTATAAGATATAAAGTATTTTGCAAGATCAAGTTTAACACGGTTTTTCACTTACGTCAATGAGGTTATTTATATGATTATAAGGTCTTAACTTAGCACATGATCGTATTTACTAGCAAAGAAAAGGTTATATTACTTATTAACGACGGCTTAATAATATAATTTTGGTCACCTCTAGAGATCAATCAAAATATAGTTCACACGGCTAAGTAATATTACTCATTTTAGGAATGGCAAACAAAGAAAAGGAATTCCAGATAGCTGTTAAGTAGGTGATTAATGATCAACAACCACTAAAGGTCATCCTTCTCTTTACTTACCAAGGAGCATCTGTAATTATGTGTATGCGTTACTCAGCCCCATATCTCAATTTATGAGCGCTTTATGCCTCGATCGATAGATAACACTTCAGAAAAGTCGTAAACGGGACTATGCATAAAACTTTTATTGCTAGATGAGGTGATAGAGACTTATACGATTTGCGGTAAGGAGGAGCGAGCACTCCTGTTTCCGACTCGAGAATACAGGGTTCGAATCTCATTCGTTTGCCAAGTTTTCAGGTGCCAGAGGTCAATTTATGTTCAGAAAACGTACATAAACACTTTACAGGCTTTTTTTAATACCCAACTTCCTCTTTTTGAGGTTAGTTTTATCTTTGGAATAACTATAAAAATTGTCCACAAAACAAGTCACTTTTGTGTTCGAAACTAGCGATATTCTTTATTATGAGATTGGAAGGAAGCCAGAGTTGTTTCTTTTTTTTTTTTCCTTCTTCTTCTTTCTTCTAAATTAAAGGTGATACTCCTATTCAATTTTCTACAGAACCGAGAAGTTGTATATAACAATAATTGTTTCTTTACTTTTAGAAGAAATCGCGAAAAGAAAAACAAACGTATAAGAAACTAATTACGAAATAAAGTTGGAACGAAAGAAGTATTTTCGCTCTAATTAATTTCTAAACTATTATCGTTTAAATAAAACATATATATTCGGATATTTATTCGGAAATATCTGGCAACATGCATAATTTATAACCGATGATGACGTAAATTGAATTTTGAATATTTAAAACGAAACAGGTGTGACGTTTCATTCGCTTAATTCGATTGGCGAATTTAAAAACATCGTAATTTATTTAAATTAGAAGTAGTCTGATTATTTTGTACTAAAAATAGAAGAATTATTGCTTCTATTATTAAAATATTTTAGAGATAACGTAAGAGTTATTTACTTGAATCGTGCTAGACGATCCTTTTTTGTATAATGTATATATTGAAAAAATTGTCTGATATCTTATTTCAAAAAGGGGATTGCGTGATATCTCTTTAATATCGTATTGCAAAGTTGCATCACAATGTTTTGATATCTTTCCAAAGTTTAGATAAGTTAAATTTATTGTCCGAACTAAGAAACTGCATGTTTTCCCTCACGATAAATCACTTTAGCTCAATTCTGAACGGTACACGACAGAACTGAAGTTGATCTAAATTTATAAATTATTTATTTACACGATATTCACGACTTTCCTCTCTTCAATTCGGGAATCTTCAGGTAAAGATCTTTAACTTGGCTAGTCAGTAGGAATGTTATGAGGGACATCGACATGACAGGAAAGTTATCATCGTTAACGTACTGAAAGCAAATACTTTTCTTTTTTCTGGTCGAGAGAAAAACTTTGCCAAAAGAGATATCGTGCAATACAAAGTTTTATCTCTGTTTGAGAGGTGTTATTAAAGTTGCTAAACTTCTCTTAAGGTCTTAAAAACCAGAGAAAATCGAATCTCTACCGAAATTATTCAAATTAAAGAAACAAACTTCGAATTTAAGTGGAGAGATTTACGCAAGAGTGAACTACAGAAGAGCTGTTAACCGGAGAGTACACGATACACGTTAAGAGTGGAGCATTCAGGAAGAATTACAGAAAGAGATGTTAACTGACGAGTTAAATAGATCGACTTAGGAATCCAATTGAATAAGTTAATATCTGCCAACTCAAAAAAAAGTTTGCTGTTTAAACAATTTTCGCCCATTGTTTAAGCTGATACGTTATCAGAAAACGAGAAATAATGGAAAATGGAGTCACACAAACGAGAATATTACACCACAATAAACTATAATCATAATTAGAACCATAAAGAACCATCATTAGAACCATAATAAAACGTAATAAAGAGATTACTCCACCATAATAAAACATAATCATAATTAGAACCATAATAAACCATAAAGAACCATAATAAAGAGATTATTCCACCATATAAAAGGATGACAATAATTATAACCATAATAAACCGTAAAGAATCATCATTAGAACCAAATTAAAGTAATTATTCCACCATAATAAGCCATAACTATAATTAGAATCATAATATACCATAAAGGATCACCATTAGAACCATAATAAACCATAAAAAATAGATTATTCCTGATGAAATACACAAATAAAACTTATTAATTTTTTTTCCAAGTTCAATCATAATTAATATAACCGATTAAAAGAATTCTTTAAATGGAATATTTTAATGAATGCAAAGCTGGCATTTTTCCTTTCGGAATATTTTTTGGATCAACAAACAAGAATTACTGAATTTCTCTTTTTATTCTTCAACTTTTCATTCTAGTTTTGTTTGAATTGTTTTTACTCGAAATCCATTCAATCCACGTTTTGGACAGATTTTCTATTTGGCTTAACATCAAATTCTCTTTTAACCAATGGCAAATACTTACTTGTCGGATATAAAGATATAAATTTAGCTGTAAATGTAACTATCCTATGTTTAACCATCCAATCTTACTTACATTTTCTTCTTCTTTTTTATTATTATTATTATAGAAGTGGTTCGATTTAAGAGAAAGATTTTTATAGTGGAAGGAGAAAATAATAAAATTTTTTTATATTGATTTATAAGAAGGGAAATAGTTATATATGTATTAAATATTTTAACTATATCGCATTATTTGTCAGTTGATTTAAATGAATTATATCTATTCTTCCGTGAAAAATATGAGATTTGTTTTCTTTTAAAACCTATTTTTCCGAGTTTACGTAGCATGAACTTTATTCTTGCCAAGCAATAAAGAGTTTTTTTCTTATTTTTTTTTCACATTTTGAAAATTGAGTTTACATGTTTTCGTTTCACTTTGCTAAATGAGTATAGAAATTCTACTTCATGCTTTTGAAATACATTAAGTTAAAAGTTATCTTTTCTGAATGATAAAAGAAAAAGATTTTTTATTTTTTTTATTTTTCTCAGATCTTTCAAAAATTCAATTTATCTTTAAGAAAACATTATAAAAAAATATATATATATATCATTTTACCTTTATCGAAGATAAGTATAAAAAATAAATTATTTTATTGATAAAGATTTAATTTATTTAGGGAGATCTAAACAAAAATCCTTTACTTCGTGGAAGAATCTAAACAATCTTATCTTTGGATAAATCTTCTATCTTTTATTTAAGAAGATCTAAACGAAAGTATTTTATCTTTAAAAAAAACTAAAAGTCTTGCGGTTGAGAAAATCGTAAAGATAAAAGATTTTTCGTTTACATCTTACTAACAGTCAAAAACAACTAGATATACTAACTATACTTATATAGAAAATATATAACTTTATCTTATATTTAAGTATATAAGTATCTTAGTGAACTACTAAGATACAGTAATTGTATCTTACCAGGTTAGTAGTTCACTAGTAACTCCAAAAACTAAGATACAACTGTGACTAAAGATTCACCACAGATCTGTGCACCAAATGATTCAGTACAGGTACAGTAAACTAAGATACAGTTTACTTAGTTAACTGTACCTGCACTATAATATTAGTTTACTGTACCTGTGTATACCTGTACTATATCTTTTGGTACAGTAAATTAAAAGTTACTAAGGTGCAGGGTGCACAATAGACCATAGCTCTGGATAATGACACTTAATGTAACCGAGACTGCAACAACGATAACTGACTCATACCTAGACGTCATCTTAGTTGAACTACTATCACTTGGACTCTGTAAGCGGATCATCTTTCCATCTGATATCTTATTATTGTTATTATTATTATTTTATTTTATTTTTATTTTTTCCTAGTATGGATGCTGGGCGTTCGTGGGTGCCTCTGGTGTTTTGGTTGTTTCCCTCTTACAACTAGTGCTCTAGTCCACTTCTCTATGTTAGATTGCTTTCATCTATTGCTATACCTCCTCACTTATTTTTCTCTTTGGGCTATACCTTTGAATGAAGCCACTTTAAATTTAAACTAAACTAAACTAAAGTATTAAAATATCGTCGAAATAATTTTTCTTTGTTGTTTGTTTTATTTAGGTCTTGTTACTGTAGTAGCATTAATTGCAGTGATGTCATATTCGTATAGTAGCACGGATAGAAGGAGAGATACGGATGCGCTTTTATCCATTTTTATATTTCCGGAAAGTTCGTTTTTTTCTCAACATTACAACTGATTAAACTATGTATTTTTTTTTTTTTATTTCGCTTTAAATCTCTTATATAACGAGCAAGTATTTTTGGGTGTATGGTATTTTTGTAAATATTTAATACTGTATCGAAAGCTGCTTACATCTTTAATTAATTCGTTAATTATTTAACAAGTGCAATATCATTATAACAAGTCTACTTCCATGTTATAGTGACAGTAGCACAGTTTGTTCCCAATTGAACGAAAAAATTTTTACATCTTTAGAAAGAAAATAAAAAAAACTTAATAAATTGTAAAAGTATCAAAAAAAAAAAAACTTAAATGAAAATTAAGCGAGATTTCACTTTTTTAATTTTTGCTAATTAATTAGATTTAATTTATAAACAATCGCAGACCATTAACATCGAATCTCCACTAAAGGGGCTGGGATTTCAATAGAAATGCGAGTTATCGAGAGTTGACTGTATTTACAATTTTGTATCCTACTCATTATCTGCAGAGGGCAAAATGTGTTGGGGATGAAATATGGGAGGCGAAATGCCAAGGACCCCTTTTTTGTAAACCAAAGTATACTACACTAAGATACAGTACACTAACGTACAGTAGTCACACAGTTAGTAAAATAAGGTACCCTAAGTAGTTATTATCTTAGTGGTGACTAAGATATAGTATATTATTGATAACTCTCAGTTTACTGTACCTGTACTAAATCTTTTGATACTGTACCTGTATTATATCTTTTGGTAGAGTAAACTAAGAGTTACTAAGGTGGGGGCAGTAAAATACACTAAGATACAGTAAACTAAGGTAAAGTACACTAAGGTTATAAGGTCAGTAAACTAAGGTAAACTATGACTACTGTATCTTAGTTTACCATACCTTACCTCTTAGTTTACTGTACCAAAAAATACAGTAGTCACAGTTTATTGTAACTACTGTATCTTTTGGTTTACTATATCTATGTAAACCAAAAGATACTGTTGTCTGCTATTTAGATCTTCTTCGAGGTAGATTTTTGTTTAGCATTTATTTTTACGAAGAAGCAAAAATCTTTTTATTCGGGAAAATATAAACAAATCTTCGTAGAAGTAAGTGTAAACAAACATCTGCCTCGAGGAAGATAAAAAAAAAAAAACATCAGGCTATTGTATTTTTAGGAAGATTTAAAGTCTTTCAACGTTAGGAAGATCTAAACAAACGAGTACTATTTTAGAAATATCTAAACAGAAAGTCTTTATTTTGAGAATAACTTAAACAATCCTTCATTTTTAGAAATAATTAAACGATGGTTTACTCTCAGGTAAAAATCTGTCTTGGAAGATCTAAACAATAGTTTGATCTTTAAGAATATTTAAAATTTCTTTTATTTATGGAGATCTAAGTAAAAGTGTTTTACAGATTGGAAGATCGTAAAGATAGGAAGATCTAAACGAAAAATCTAGCAATAAAAGATTCTTCTGTATTGTATTCTTAAATATGAAATGTTTTTGTTTAGATCTTCCTAAAGTATGGATTTTCTTCCGTTTAGAAGATCTAACAGGGAAATTTTATCTTTTGGAAGACTCATTTTTTATTCTTTTACCTTAAGGAAGATCTAAAAAATATCTTTTATCTTTAGGAAGTTATAAAATATCGTCTTTTTAGAAGTAAAAGCTCAGTTATTTTTAGGAGCGATTCTTTTATTTTTTCCGTGATTTATATAGAATTTTATCTTTTATTTTTGTGGAAACTAAGTTAAAAAAAATCTGTTATTTTTAATAATTATAAAAATAACT
>AYEL01046280.1:0-18617 GCA_000484575.1 Olivierus martensii
TCCATTTTTTTTTCCAATTGTTTGAATAACGTTATAAGTAGGTGAAGCTTATCTTGTTGACTAGTCACGCATATTTTATTTATTTATTTATTTAATATAATATTTTTGTATTATGAAATATTTTTATTCGATTTTGTATAACTTTAAACACTTGTGAGTTTTATCCATTGTGTTCTTAATTATTAATGTTTACACATCAATAGATATTGCACGCCTACGTATGAGCGCACGCAAATACACACGCACTAACTATCGATATGTATGCACACACATCGATAATTAAACTAACTACATTGATTTGTGTGCATACTCACATCCATATAGTTAATGTAACTGTCGATGTGTGTGCATACATATCGATATTATTAAACGTGTATGTGTTCAATAACTATCGATATATTGTATATGCACAGCACACACCAATAGTTACACTAATTACATCGATTTGTGTGCACACATACATTGATATAGTAAGTGCATACAATTTTATATAACATCGATGTGTTATACACTAGCATATAGATTATAGATTACAGACACAGTATAAATATAGATTAGTATATAACACATGCACTAACTACACTACACAGATATATCGATGTGTTATACATTAATCTGAATTTATATTCGATAATCTGTAATCTACATGCTAGTATATAACACATCAATGCGTTATACAAAATTTTATGCATAATTATAGTGCAAACAATTCTTGTGTAATTATTGATGTGTGTAACTATTGTGTGTGTGTGTGTGTGTGTGTGTGTGTGTGTATGTGTGTGTGTGTATGTGTGTGTGTGTATGTGTGTGTATGTGTGCGCGCGTGTGTGTGTGTGTGTGTAGGTGTGTGAGCGTGTGTGCGCGTTTGTGTGCATATATATCGATAGTTATTGCACACGGCGCGCGCTCGCGCGCGCACACACACAGAGGGCAAAATGTGTTGGGGATGAAATATGGGAGGCGAAATGCCAAGGACCCCTTTTTTGTAAACCAAAGTATACTACACTAAGATACAGTACACTAACGTACAGTAGTCACACAGTTAGTAAAATAAGGTACCCTAAGTAGTTATTATCTTAGTGGTGACTAAGATATAGTATATTATTGATAACTCTCAGTTTACTGTACCTGTACTAAATCTTTTGATACTGTACCTGTATTATATCTTTTGGTAGAGTAAACTAAGAGTTACTAAGGTGGGGGCAGTAAAATACACTAAGATACAGTAAACTAAGGTAAAGTACACTAAGGTTATAAGGTCAGTAAACTAAGGTAAACTATGACTACTGTATCTTAGTTTACCATACCTTACCTCTTAGTTTACTGTACCAAAAAATACAGTAGTCACAGTTTATTGTAACTACTGTATCTTTTGGTTTACTATATCTATGTAAACCAAAAGATACTGTTGTCTGCTATTTAGATCTTCTTCGAGGTAGATTTTTGTTTAGCATTTATTTTTACGAAGAAGCAAAAATCTTTTTATTCGGGAAAATATAAACAAATCTTCGTAGAAGTAAGTGTAAACAAACATCTGCCTCGAGGAAGATAAAAAAAAAAAAACATCAGGCTATTGTATTTTTAGGAAGATTTAAAGTCTTTCAACGTTAGGAAGATCTAAACAAACGAGTACTATTTTAGAAATATCTAAACAGAAAGTCTTTATTTTGAGAATAACTTAAACAATCCTTCATTTTTAGAAATAATTAAACGATGGTTTACTCTCAGGTAAAAATCTGTCTTGGAAGATCTAAACAATAGTTTGATCTTTAAGAATATTTAAAATTTCTTTTATTTATGGAGATCTAAGTAAAAGTGTTTTACAGATTGGAAGATCGTAAAGATAGGAAGATCTAAACGAAAAATCTAGCAATAAAAGATTCTTCTGTATTGTATTCTTAAATATGAAATGTTTTTGTTTAGATCTTCCTAAAGTATGGATTTTCTTCCGTTTAGAAGATCTAACAGGGAAATTTTATCTTTTGGAAGACTCATTTTTTATTCTTTTACCTTAAGGAAGATCTAAAAAATATCTTTTATCTTTAGGAAGTTATAAAATATCGTCTTTTTAGAAGTAAAAGCTCAGTTATTTTTAGGAGCGATTCTTTTATTTTTTCCGTGATTTATATAGAATTTTATCTTTTATTTTTGTGGAAACTAAGTTAAAAAAAATCTGTTATTTTTAATAATTATAAAAATAACTCGTTTATCAAATTTTAACCTAGAAAAATTCGCCTTTTAAACAAGAGAAAACATAAACTCCTAATTAAAAAAAAAATCTAGTGAAGTTTAATGAAGAAATAAAATTATAAATTAGCAAGATAAGCGATAATTCCATAGAAAATAATTGAATTTTGTAGCCATTAATGAATAAAGTTTTCTGATACGTAGTATTAAAATTCTGGAAAAAAAAAAACAAGAATGATTAAATTATCATATTTTTTTTTATGAAAGAAAAATTATTATTTAAAATTATAAAATAAAATAATAAAAAAGAAAACTCTACTTCTGTATATTTTATCAGAAATTCTACTTATTGATTCGTTGGTTTCTTGTTTCACTTCTAATATAAAGCATGCAAACGAATGCAAAATCTCAGATGAGCAATTATAAAGAGAAGTAATTCAATCAGAATTGTTTGCTGGGAGATGAAAAAAAGAAGTTTTTGTTTCAAAGTTAGAGAGTTTAAAAAAAAGAAAAGAAAAAGAAAATTGGGTTAATCTGAGATTCTTCTCTTCTCTACCAGGATGATGGAATAATGAACTAGCGAACTTTTTCAATAGTTTTCTTTTTTTTACTAGCAGAAAATAATCGATAGTTTTAAATTGGCGTACGAAATCTTTTTAAAAAACACACAGATCCGTCCATGAAAAATATGGAAAGAAACAGATGTTTCGGATTGTTATTATATTAAATAAGGTGCGATTTTAACGACGACATATCGATTTTTTTAAAGATAAAATGATGAGTTTAAAACGTACAAAATTGAAGTTGGTAGATATGTTAACAGTAAAGAGAGAGAGAGCTAGAAACAAGAGAAGACAGCTTTAGAATTCTCACTCTTTCTTCAGTTTCAACAATAATGCTTCTTATTCTACTCTAAAATTAATCGCACTTTGTTTACCTTTATTCTCCAATTTTTGTATCCAACCCATTTTGTTAGGGATTCTGTAAAAGATGCATTAACATCGAAGTGAATAAGAGGCATTACTGCTAAAATAGGAAACTGGAGCTCTTCTGTTCTCCTCTCTTTTGTCTCTCTTTCTTTTCTTGTTTTTCTTTTCAGTAAGGACATTTGAGTGTACAAAAGCATTAATGTTTCATATATCACAGTTAATGTTGATTCCAAAATAGCGCATTAATAAAAAATGCAACACGAACCATCATCAGAAAAAAAAGGAAAAAAAAAATATTCGAAGTTATAACAAGTTCGGTTTTTACAAAATGCAATAAATTTCATTAATACCTGTTCACTTTATTATTATTCATACACATATATGTGAGAACTATAATAAATTGAAAGAACACGTTAGATAGTACTTAAAAAGTGGAAAATCTACTCGATTTTGATAATTACACGAACTAATTTCTGTTCTTTACGAGTGCCGTTTTCTCTCATAACGTTTATTCCCAAAAATGAGTTTTATGAAGGATAAACACAACTTTTCCATTTCCTGTTAGAAACCTTTAATGGTTAACGTTCAGAAAAGCGATGTTACGTACTTATGAGCCTGACACTTAAATATTTTCCGAACAAAGTCATAAAATTCCATACAATATAGCCATCATTCGATAAACGAAATTTGATGTGCTTCTTATCTATTTTTTGCTCAAATTACTACTCCTATTGATTTAATGGCTATTGGTCTTTTAATGTTTTAAAATGAGTTCTGTTCTGATTAAATGCGTTTCTGGTCATTTTCTATCTTTTATTGAAATTATTTTCTATTTTTATTCAGATGGAATAAATAAAATTATTATTATTATTATTATTACTACTACTGCTATTACGGTGCACAAATTTTATTTTTACTATTTAGTTTTTCTGTTATGTTTTATTTTTTTGCATGATGAGATTGTTTTTATCCGTCTGAATAATTACGTATAAAGTAGAAGAAAAAAATCTCTGTTTACTTCGTTCACTCGGAAAGTATTTTAAGCTTAAAAGGGAAAGTTTTCCCATTTTTGTTTATCCGTTTTAGATGTAAAGTCGTCTCCATTTTTTTCCAATTGTTTGAATAACGTTATAAGTAGGTGAAGCTTATCTTGTTGACTAGTCACGCATATTTTATTTATTTATTTATTTAATATAATATTTTTGTATTATGAAATATTTTTATTCGATTTTGTATAACTTTAAACACTTGTGAGTTTTATCCATTGTGTTCTTAATTATTAATGTTTACACATCAATAGATATTGCACGCCTACGTATGAGCGCACGCAAATACACACGCACTAACTATCGATATGTATGCACACACATCGATAATTAAACTAACTACATTGATTTGTGTGCATACTCACATCCATATAGTTAATGTAACTGTCGATGTGTGTGCATACATATCGATATTATTAAACGTGTATGTGTTCAATAACTATCGATATATTGTATATGCACAGCACACACCAATAGTTACACTAATTACATCGATTTGTGTGCGCACATACATTGATATAGTAAGTGCATACAATTTTATATAACATATCGATGTGTTATACACGATTATAGATTACAGACACAGTATAAATATAGATTAGTATATAACACATGCACTAACTACACTACACAGATATATCGATGTGTTATACATTAATCTGAATTTATATTCGATAATCTGTAATCTACATGCTAGTATATAACACATCAATGCGTTATACAAAATTTTATGCATAATTATAGTGCAAACAATTCTTGTGTAATTATTGATGTGTGTAACTATTGTGTGTGTGTGTGTGTGTGTGTGTGCGCGCGCGTGTGTGCATATATATCGATAGTTATTGCACACGGCGCGCGCTCGCGCGCGCACACACACACACACACACACTTCTTCTTCACTTAATAATATGGAGGCTATAGCTCGAGCTTTTTCCTCCAATGACGCACACACACACACACACATACAGTAACTATCGATATGTATGCATACTCACGATAGTTACACTAACTATATATGTATGCATACTCACGATAGTTACACTAACGATAGTTAGTGTAACTATCGTGTACTATAGTTACACTAACGATACTATACTAACGATAGTAACGTATACTAACGATACTATAATTACACTAACGATAGTTACACTAACGATAGTTAGTGTAACTATCGTGTAACTATCGATAGTTACACTAACGATAGTACTGTAACTATAGTGTAACTATCGTTACTGTAGTTAGTTATACATATCGATAGTTACACTAACGATAGTTAGTGTAACTATCGATATGTATAACTAACTACAGTAACTATCGATATGTATGCATACTCACGATAGTTACACTAACTAATGCACACAATATATTAGCATATAGATTACAGATTATAGATAGAGTATAAATATAGATTAGTGTATTACAAATTGATGTCTATAGTATAGCATGTGCTATACTATAGACATCGTGCATTAGTGCATGTGTTATACATTAATTATCGATACGTGTGCACACACACCGATAATCAAAAGCATCTTCGTCGCTATTGTTTGTGCATAAACATCGATTGTTAGTGTGAGCTTTAAATCCCAACTATCGGTTTTTAAACACTATCAGCGTACGTTTTAAACATATAATAGTTAGTGTTTAAAATCAATAATGTTTAATGTATTGTGTATGCTGTAAACATCGATATGTGTGTGTTTAAACATTAACTATTATGTGTTTAAGCCACATTGCCGATTTTTTTTTGCTTAAAAACTTAACACTGCATTTATTGAACTGTTTTTCTTCGCCTTTCAATTCAAAGATCTTGTTATTTATCCTTTATTCTAAGCTTGATTGAAAATGCAAAATAAAAATATATATATATAAAAAAAAACATCGCATCGCTCCCCGATATAAAAACATAACTACAAGATTTGAATAGCAAAAAATTCTCCCAAAGGTATCTTATTTGCGATTCCATCGATTAACAATCGCTTGGATCCAGATGTTTATTGATCACGCTGACACTTACAAGTGCTGGAGAAAGAAACATAGTTGTTTCTCAGAGCCAGCTTTGTGTAAGATCTCTCAATAGTGATAGACAGTGCAATACATTGTCAACTATTTACAGTAAAGTTGTTTTGGATACACGAAACGATGAAAAGCAGAAAATCAATTCCCATTATAAATGACAGATAAGATTTTTTTTTATCTTGCTTCTTTTTTGATTCTTTTCCAGTTTGTAGTAATTTAATAATATATATATATATATATAAAGTAAACTTTCGAAGAGTGATAATAAATCTAATTAGTGTTTGCATTTCTTTTTAAATTACGAATAAATATGAAAAATTAATTAATTTACAAATTCAAAAGTAAGGTGGAGTGGGGTAAGTACATAGCGGTTTTTACAAAGTTGGACTTTAAACAAATATATTTAAACCTATCATATAGATATTTGGCAGGGTCGTTAACAATGGCATTCCACAGCTAATACCATTTAAATCATTTTTGAACCGATCGAAATCGTCTTTAGCATACAGACAGGAGGACGGAGGTTATGTCCTCCTTGTGAAATGTGATGGATGGTATAGCGAAATGTTATGGATGGTATAGTGAAATATGACAAAATGTTTTTTATAGAATAAAAAATGGTTTATACGAAAATTTTAATTGATATCTTTGCATTTAGCAAGAAATAGCATAAAGTCGGACCGCACCGCTTATATGCCCAAAAAAATTGCACCTATTTCACCTAAGTCGGTGGCGTAGTGGTTAAGGCGCTTCCCTGTGGAGAGTAGTGTTGTAAGTTCGAGTCGCGCTTACATACTTTGTTTTTTCAAGTGAATAAATTAAAATATTACTAAAAATAAAACTTCAGGTAAAATCAAGTTTTTTTTTGGTCATAGTTACATTTTGGCAAAATCACTTTTCAATTATTGTTCCATCTCTTTTTCGCTTTATCTCTCTCACTCTCTAATTGTCGTAATTCAGTATGTGTAGGGTGATATCTAAATATCCATTTGCGCTCGAAGCCTCTTTACGTATGGGATAGTAGCAACTCGCCGAATCCCATACGTAACTATGACAAAAAAAAACTTGATTTTATCTGAAGTTTAATTGATAATAATATTTTAATTTATTCACTTGAAAAAAAAAAAACAGCACATAACTGACTCGAACTTACAACTTTCGGTTCCGCAGGCAAGCACCTGAATCATTACGCAGCCGCTTTGGGTGAAAGAGATCTCATCTTTTAGGTATATAAGCAACGCGGTCCGGCTTCATGACATTTGACCTCGATTTTTTTAAAAAACGAAGGCTTAGTGACCTAAACCCTTTTACACGAGTCACTTTTCGATGGCCCCCAATCTGTATGTTAAAACCGATCGAAATCGTCTTTAGCATACAGACAGGAGGACGGAGGTTATGTCCTCCTTGTGAAATGTGATGGATGGTATAGCGAAATGTTATGGATGGTATAGTGAAATATGACAAAATGTTTTTTATAGAATAAAAAATGGTTTATACGAAAATTTTAATTGATATCTTTGCATTTAGCAATTGTCATCTCGATAACGTTCGCATGCCGTTCTTTCTTTTGAATAATCCTCCCCTGTTGGTTTTTCTGACGCGGCTGCGACCCATGTTATATGGTAGAAAAAGAAGTTAATAAACAAATTAAAGGGTAGAACACGAAAAAATAAAATTGAACGCGTTATGAGGCCAGAACAGCGTAATACGCGATTACCCCATGGTGCTGTTCCGCACTTGCCCTAGGTAAGAATATTTTCGGGGCAAGAGCTTACCAGGGTTTTTCTCAATAAATTTTGTAATGTCAAAAAATAATGTTTACGTAATGTAAACCTTAATCAATATTCTACGTACTTACCAAAAAATATCTCCTAATATGAAGTTATCTTAAGAATTATTGCACTTTTATTGTCAAAGATTTGTTTGCTGTTCGGACGCGACGCGTTTGTAAAAGTCATCAAAGTTTTGTTTGCTGTTCAGACGCGACGCGTTTATAAAAGTCGATGTAAATACTGGATTCTCATCGTTCATCGTGAGTTATCTATGTCGATAGGTCAATATTAACTTGTAGTAGAATACTACAATATCAAATAGCAAAATTTTTATTATCTTATAATAAAAAATCCCGATAATGCATTTCCCCCAAGTACGCCCTTACCCACTCCACTTTATATATTTTTAAACGGGCAAAATTTTGCAGCACAATTTGTATTATTTTATTGCGCTTCTTTAATTCTTTTCTGTACTCCATTTGTTCAGATATTTTTTATTATTTTCGCATATTTTTATACAATTTAATTTTCTGGTGATAACATACTTCCCTACCTTTTTCTTTATTTTTCAATTATTGCTCATATTCTAATAATCTACATTCCTGTGTTTATATATTTTCTCTCGTCTAGTGTTTCATTTATTTTTCTGTATTTAAATATTTTTATACACCTACATTCCATTGTTTATACATTTCCTCACATCAAGTGTTTCCTGCAGTTACATTCTCGTGTTTGTATAATTCCCACCAAAATATTTCTAGTGTCAAGTAGTGTGTTTTCATGTGGTATTCTCATGCATTTGTAGATTTTTCTCGTTTTAGTGTAATTATATTCTTTTTATGCCGGAGTCATTTTGTTGTCAACTTTCCTGAACACTTCTTTTAAGACAGAAACACATCAGAATGTACTTAGTATCAGAAAAATGATAATTGGGTTATCTCCTTACAAGAAAGTTAATCCTGTTCACACTTCCTCGACAAGAGAGAGAGAGAAAGAGAGAGAGAGAAAACTTCCTAATCGCAAAATTATCTTATTTACGATTTATAAAAGAAGGATTTCTTAGTTTTCAGATAGCATTCTTCCAACTTTATCTCCTGTTCTAAATGCATTTTTAAGTAGAATTTCTAATTAAGTTTAAAACAACTTCTGAGCGATAATGCTACTATAGAGCGCAGATTCATTACGGAAAATAAGAATTACGTTACTGAAGGGATTCAGCTATTAGTTTTGTGAGTCATTCATGTTTTTCATTGATTGATCAACATTATCTGTATTGATTCAACTGTTTTCAGTTAAAATCTGCATTTTTTGACATTCCACTTGTCTCTCAAGCGATAGAAAATATACTGAAAATTTTCTAAGATTCGACTGTTCTAAGATGGATTTCTGTATACTAATTTACCGTTATAGTAGTCATTAACATACTTGATAAATGTTTTTCACTAGAAAGAAAGAGAAAAATGAGATAAACAGTCGAAATTCTGCAGCAGCAGATACTTTTACTTTTTCCTTGATTTATGCAGTTTCTATCGATAATTAAACAAGTATATACGTATTTCAGTTTATTAAGTACCTCAGTTTGTTTAACTTCAGAACATCACAGTTGATGTTATTCAGCTGGCTGTTTCTTCTTCTTCTTCTATCTGTACCAACTTATATAAGTAGAAATGGCAAACGGTAGAAGATTAGCGAGCAAATCTTTATGTGGAAACGGACATTTGGGAATTAATCATCTAACTTCGGAAACTTTTTCTCAACTTTTATTAACAGCAAAATTTTATGTCAGAATTTAAAAAAAAAAAAAATAAATAAAAATTTAACAACTTCTTATCGTTACGAAAATCCGGAAGAGATTAGAAACGTCATTTTGTTTTTCTTTTTTTTTTTCCAGGCGGAAAAATATCGCAATTATGCATAAAAGTTAAACAAATTGCATGCGAAAGCTTTTAAAAACGCATGTAATCTAGTGATGATAACAAAAATCTTTTACAGGAAACTCTACGAAAAAATTAACGTGCAAAAGTAACTTTTAGCTAAAACTGTCAATGCGAAAAATGAAGATGTTTCGAAGGAAAACTTTAAAGGTCCATTAATCTCCGACAACAAGAAAAATTCATAAATAGAAGAATTTTAAGATGCCATTCGAGTACACGTCCTAATAATGAGTTTTTTTTTTCCTTTTTAACTCATTCGTGTTGTTATCTGCACTTCTGAAGATAAGTAAATGAGGTGAGATCATTCTTAATGTCATCGCGACTAAAGACTCGCAATTTAGAAAGTGAAGATCATAAAAATGAAAAAGGTTTTAAGTACGTGATGTCGTAAAAATAATCCAGGAAATAATACATTTAATAGGATGGCAGATACTTGATAAATCATAATTTACAAGTTTCTAAAAATTATTATTAGTCTTCTTCCTAGATGATTATATTTTTCTCCAATTCTTCACAACTTTAAAAGTTCCCAAATTTTTTTATACTCTATAAATTATTATTTTGACATAAAATATTTGTTTAACTATCCATTAATGCTTTAAATATTGGTATAAAAATATTCAATTTGGCTACAGGAAGGTAACTCAGCATAAGAATGGGGTCTTCTCGTAAGTAAACAGAGTATACGCATACATGGTCACTTTAATGATTTAATTAAGAGTTGAGGAACTGAATTACCTCAAAAATTTCACTTATGTCTTCTATAATTATTACAAAGTTTACCATTTTTCATCCAACTTTGTCGCAATTAGATAAATTTCCTTAATGACTTTCGACCATGTTTTCGTGTGTTGCATAAGGTGAAAGAGTTACGAATTGTGATTCAACGTGCGATTTTTGCGCGACTGTTAACATACCAGAAAATATTCGGATCATTAACCTTTAACATGTATGTAATTGATGCTCATTAGCGAACTCTCAGATGCACATGTTCTGTTCGACGATTCGTAACGTACATAGTAATGAAATAATAATTGTCAGATACAAACGATTTTCAGGAAAATTAGGATTGTAATTCTATCAATATAAGATTAGTCTGTCATCTCCAGAGACAGAAATGAATATCTTGTTAAGCTAGTACACGAAGAGATGTACAGGAATTGACTAGATGCGATATTTAATCCCGAACTCATTACCGACTCAGCACGTCAGGTAAATAAACCGCGACAGGTGAGTTAAGAGAGGTCGAATACAAACGTGAAAAGAACGTTGAATGAAAGCGAAAATAATCGATTAATCGATATAAAGTAACCATAAAAGTTTAAAGAATTGCAAGGAAAAAATGAATATCAAGTTTCCAAGATACGTGAGTTTTCTTTGGTATCATTATTTCCAGACAATCAAGGTCAGGTTCTCCCTACGGGTCATTGATCACCATCCAAGGTCACTCTTAGAGAGAGATTTTCAAGGGCATCTACGCCGGAATGAGCAGATAAACGTATCGATGGTTATCTGCTCTTTCTGATGGTTATTTTTGAATGTGTAAGTCTCTAAACTTACACATTCAAAAATATTCCTTCAGTGTAACATATCGGTCATCCGGATCTGTAAAAACCTCCTAAAACGATTTACTATATTGGAAATTGCTCTTTATAAGAGTAGGTTCCTGATGCCAATCTCGGCAATGTTCCAAGAAAAACATTTATAAATTAAAAAAAAAAAAATTCTGTAAAAAATAAATTCCATGAAAATACCTGTATAAGCAGTCAGAATTAACGTCTGGATAATTTTTAATTCGACTTTCGAATGCATAAAAAAATTTGTTTTCGTAAGGCATCACTTTAAATTTTGATCTTAGAGAAGAAGCATTTACTAATATTAAAAAATTTATATACAGTATATTTTTAAAATTCGTTCTGTAATCAATAAATGCGATATAATCCACGAAAATCTGATTAAATATTTATTTTTGTGCTTTTACGCTAAGTAATTTTATTATTTTTATTTTTATTTTCAAAACCGAACTTTTTGCAGTTAGTTTTTTTTATTATTTTAATTGATGCAACAGTTTTATAAATAAATTAAAAGAGTTTTTTTCCCTCCTTCTTTGAGTTTGTTGCTTCGGTAAATACAAAAAGTCGATAAACACGATTAAACTGTTTTTATATATTTTTCTGAAAAAATACAGAAAAAAATTTTAAAATAAGATTAGTTATTTTTTCAGTATTTTTTTGTAAGCGAAAAGAAAAATAAACATTAAAATTTTACTGTTTTATACAGTTTTTTTTTTTTTTTATAAATTATAAATTAAAAATTAAATTATTTATTAAAAATATAATTATTTTTTTTTTCTGTGGCAGTTGCAAGCGCATCTTCGAACTCGCATCAATTCCTCGATCCTGATTATCTGTACGTTGTTAATTATAATATTTTACGCCATTAAAGTTTTATCAGCATTGCCAATCTAAATTAAACTAGAAGAGGACACGTAACAATAGAGCGGTATTCGCTTCGTTGTTATTGTTTAGCATTCAAATCGTGTTAAATAACCGTCAATCCGATCACGAATTCATCGTCTAAAAATCCAAGAAAAAATTAGCGAACTCAAAAGAGAGGAAAACAACTTTCTCATACACAAAAAAAAAAAAATGAATTTTTCCAAGTTTAATAGACGATTCTTCAAGCGAAGAAAATTCTACTTTCATGACTTGAATCGTCATTAAAAATTTTACGATTCATTTCGCTGTCTACCAGAACAAAATGTCTCAAACACGCCATTTTTAAAGTCCGGAAACTATAACAAAACAGTTCTTTTGCATACATAATATGCAAAATTTATCCATTATAAATCGATGGCGAATGACATTTTGATGACTTCTAATAAATTTATATATATATATATACAGTATAAACTAATAAATTCTATATACTTCCGCGCTTAATATTTGATAAAGATGAGGTTAGGAAAAAAAAGAGAGATGAAGTCGAAAAGTTGAGAAAATTTGAAGCCTTGGAGTATAAAGAGTAGTCTGTATGGAATTCTCAACAGGAAATGGAACGAGTTCCATTTCCTGTTGAGGAGGATTACGAAGACCAAATATTCAGCTTTTCAATCCTTCGAATAAACTCTGAAGGTTTCAAATTTAACTTTCTTAGAAAAGAAGTAAACCAGGAAGTTGCAGGTTCGAAATCTGAGAGAAATTTCTTCCAAATTGAATCAAACTTACTTCTAAGACCTGTCTGCAACTCCAGAAGATTCTTAGAAAGTATTTGATTTAATTTGCCTGCGACATATCACCAATTACACTAACACACTATAGATCTACCAATGTTGGCGACAAGCAGTTGTCTTTCTTCTTTTATTTATTTTTCCTGTATTCTTTATCGCTCTATACAATATCCGTGGTTTTCCCCAACTTTTTAACATCACCAATTTTTTTCCTAGATAAAAACAACTATTTCAAGAATACACAAAAAATAAGATACCATAGTTGCAAAAACTTGTAAAGTTTGTAAGTATCTCTTGACTATTTTTTTGACATCACCATTAAAGAGCAATTGGAAAAATAGATACGAGTGTCAGATTTGAAGCAGTTGTACGTCATGCAACAGAACTGAAAAACTGTTAAATATTAAAAGTCATCTTGATACCTGTTACTTTTCTAGAAGTGGAGTTTAAACAGTACTTATCGCTTTCAAAAATATCAACTTAAAACACACTTGTCGAGTTTAAAAACATAAATAAAATAGGTTATATTTGGTGAGCCAAAGAGGAGCCTATATATAGAATTTTACCCCGAAAACTTGACTGTGGATTTGTATGAATTCTGATCTTGGAAATCATTTTTTCTCAAGTGATGGATAACCGCATTGAAGATGTGGAGCGAAAAGGGGGGAAGAGAAGCTATATCTAACATTTTTTGGGATTGTACGAAAAGCAACAGGAAGCTTTCATTTCTTTTTGCACTTTGATGGATGTGTTGGTTAAACAGAATTTACTGCATGCACTTGTTGTGATGTTGCATATCACTAGGACGTTTCACTCGGTTGTACGTTACTTGAAAGTAAAACATTGACAATAAATCCTTTTTCTCTTAGATTTCCCTTGCGATGAATCGCGAACTTTCGCGAAAAACAGGTTAAATATATTTATATGTACATTATAAAAAAAGTACAGACCTTATCGGTAGCTAAAAGTACTAAATAATTCAAAATTTACAAAATGAAACAGAAAATGCATCCCCTTTTTTTTGTTTGTTTTTTTAGACAAAGGAGTTCGCTCGGTCATGCAGATTAAATTTTATTATTTGCACCGTGTTTACTTTATTTTTTTACTGTTTGTAGAACTTGTTTACGATATCTAATAAATTTTTGCGTGTAAGCAATTATAAAATAAAAAAAAAAACATACAAAAATTTATTTATTTATTTATCGATATTCAATTATTTATTCGCTTTTTTATTACGTGATTATGTTCGATGAAGGATAATAATATATTTAAATATATAAGAAAAGAAAGAAAAAAAGAAGAAGGCATTTCTTTATATCCTTGGGGTGATGAGTGATGTAATTTTTATATATTTTATAGAATCGGAATTTGAAAGTCAAATATTGTACTGCACCATCCGGTATGCCCTTCAGCTTAAAAACATGAAGGTAATTCTGTTAAGGTAAGACAAAATGGTTTGTGGTGGTGGTCTTCAGCTGGGAAGAGGTGATCAGCAAGAAAAATCACTTTGTAAGTAAAAGAACAAAAAAAAAAAAAAAGAAGGAAAAAATTCTGCAATGCAGAAGGTTATTAAAGCAAAAGTTACCTAACGTGATTTTCTTAGAAATTCTATTGTGTTTATCTTATAAAGCAAAAGTTACCTAACGTGATTTTCTTAGAAATTCTATTGTGTTTATCTTATATATAAAGTGATTTTCTTCTCGAGATGTCTTGAATTATACGGAGGGAAAAATGTTTGTAAGTAAAATTTATTTAAATATTGAAATTATAACAAAAGTAAAAATTTCTGCAAAGAAATTCAGTTGGGATCGTGATATTTATCAGTGTGGTACATTCACATTTAAATATTCTTATAAATTTTCCAGTTTAATGGAAGAAAAATAAATTCTAAAGAATATTTGGCATTTATAAATGATTAAATACGATGCACGAGTCTCTTAAAGTATGGATACTTTTGCAAGAGTGTATATTTAATTTTGCAAGATGGTAAATTTTTCACCAAACACTTGTTGCAATCGTAAAACATTTTTAAATGTAGAACTGAAGAATAAATTTTATAAGTGAGAATTTGAGAAATAAACAGTTTAAATGAAGATAATTAAGGGTTACAAGTTGACATAATCTAAAAGTTTAATTATATCATCATCAAACATCAGAAAGAGAATAAATTGTAAGCATCTGTGGAATTTACTAGCAAATGCACTTATCTGGCTTTTCTACAATTAAACGTTAAGTGCGAAGGGAATGCGTTGGAAGAAATCATGTAGTGAAGGATAAAATGAATGAGAAGAGAATTGAATGTTTAACGAGTTCCTGTTCCACCTAAACGACTTAATTACTTGTGTCAAGAAGAATTTTTCTCAAACTCTAGAGATTTGGATATTTTCGTCTTTTAATAGTTTTCTTCTATTTCGAAAAGTATTAAACAGAAGATTGTCGAGTAAGATTTGTTTCCTAATGAACATCCTTAATTTGCAATATGTAACCCCGTAGAGTTAATTTTTACTTATTTTCCACGACTTAACGCAGTTGTTACACTTTAACAGCTGAAGATAATAAAATTAGCATGCGTCGCTGGAAAACTAAATAGAAAGCAATGTTAAATGAATAATGTCATCAATTAAATTTGAATTTCCGAAAAATTACTATTTAACTGTGTCATGATTTTATGCCAGAGTAATAAATTGCACGTTTACTTAATAGCTTTAAGTATTTAACTATGGAAAATATTAGGAATGTCTTAAAATTCAAGTTTTCTATCTGTTAATGGAAATTAACAATGTTAAAAGAAAGGATTAAGCGATAGCGATTTAGCGACAGCGACGAATTCGTCGCTGTCGCTAAATCGCTATCGCTTAATCGCAACCGACAAAATTTAAAAGCAGTAAGTTAATCATAGTGAGTATGTAAACAAAATTTATCAGGTTGAAAACTTTCAGACGTTTATAATCTTGAAAGTATTTCTGATTACATAATACTAATAGATAAATGTAGATTTAGCATTATTATTAAGTGATAAAAGAGAAATAAGGAATTAGAAGATAGCTCGAATTAAAGCTACGATAGTTTCTCATTTTTATTTCTATAAATACTCAACAAATTTAAGATTAATCTTTATATATATTGAATATCTAAAAATATTTGTATTTACAACAACAATAGGTCAAGCAGTTCGCCATATTCACCTACGTAAACAAAATTTATCATATGAAAATATTCTAGTTAGTTTGATAAATTTATTAATAGAACACTTGATGTGGCTTACTAATTCAAGAATGTTGAGTAAGCGATAACATAAATATCTAAGCGATAAAAGGGATAAATGGAAAGATAAAAAGAATTAGTGATCTAGATAGTGAAAGATGATATAATGGAAGAATAACAAATATAAAAGAAGATAGCTAACTACAAATAATTCTAACATTACCTCGGACTTAACTGATGATAGTTCTTATCGCTTGTTCTTCTTTGATCCCTGGTATCGACCGAAGATTAAAAGAGAAACAAAGAAAAACGATTTTTTGTTGAGGATTTGAATCTTTCTTCAGGAGACCAAAATTAGTATTGGAAGATTTATTTAGCTTCTGCAATTTTCTCATAAAAATAAATTCAGTAGCTAATCTGATTTTTTCATCTCAGTGATGTGGAAGAAGGGATTTTGAGGATTTTAACGTTTACGAAAGTTAATTACTGACTAATAAAATTGATCTTTCGGACTCACTGTTTCGGTTTATTTTGCCATCAATGTTCTCGAGTGCAACTTCTAGTATTGCCTTATACGGAAAGAAAGTTTCTTATTTCCCATTACAGCATTATCGTTAACATATTTAACTGTTGGAGGTAAAGGGGATATCTCTCCAGGGCGCATTTGTTTCTTAAATCAAGGATCGTTAGAGATGGAAGCAGCATCATTATCTATATCCACCCATTGATTGTAACTCCGAGAACATATCTTCTAATAAAACATTGGAATAAAGCCAGAGGATCTTCATGATGTTATTTGTTGTTATAAACTACTTAAAAAATATGGACTATTCTTCTTTTATCTATTTCGGCATCTGGTCTCCCCAGTTTATATAATTGAATTATACTAGCCCACTACAAAAAAGGAGTACTTTAAGTCTGATTTATATCACTGGTTTGCTATTTTTTTTTACTCCTGGATTCTTTCTGCTATAAAAAATTTGTGTAATTTTAATACAGTTGCCTACTCTATCACATCGATAGCCCAATCTCTATCGCTAATTTTTATTTTAGAGTAATTAACTAATAAATTGCTAATTTAATAGTTAAAAATAATATTATGAATCTACAAGCCAAGGCCTAATATATCTATAAGCTAAACAAGCTACAGTTCAGGGTCCCACAATCAGGGGCGTCGAGAAACGTCACTGCACCCGGAGGGGAAATTTTTCTGCACTGTTCTTCTCTAGTTAATTAGCGTGTAAAAAACAATTTGTGGGATAATATTCGGGGCCCTCTGAATCCCAGGCCTGGAGAATTTTACTCCATCATCTCCCTTCTCTCGTTGGCCCTGATGTTTCAATAGAAATACATAAATATATTTGAGATCTCTAAAATATTAGTTTAGGGACTATACATGTAAAACCATCCTGCTGCAAGTAATAACTTAATTTGTTCATACTACTAGTAAAGAGAATTTTTTCCTCCATGTAAAACTGTTGCACAAATTTTTCAAAATTGCATAAAACAACAGAATTAAAACAATAATTATATTATAAAATAAACTTATACTGATGAAATAAATGAGCAACAATTTAAAATTTAATAGCATCAACTCTACACAATAAAATTAAGCAACATCGTCCTCACATAAAATAATAATAGCCACCTATTAAAAATTAAATTTTAGTCTGCTTGCAGCGATTTTTCTTGTTTTAATATCTTAAAAATTAATTAATTTGTATACTATAATATAGATGTATGATAAAATTAAGCATATAAAATTAAAAGTAAATGCTTTTACATTAAATTGTGAAATCGTTGTGATGCCAAGTAACAAAAGTAAACATGCGGCTTTTACTGCATTGAAAAAAAATTTATTTATTGTAATTTTCATTTATAATAAATAATTAATAATATTATTAAATTATTTATTATAGATGAAAATTAATTATGTTTTGGAATTATTTAATTTCTGTTCCATTTCTACATATGCGTTGAAGAATTTGTTATTCTTTGTTATAATTAAAATATTTTGTTTTTATAAGAAACAGAATTAGTTTTAAAAATTATTATTTTTTTCTTCTACAATAAATCATATTAAATTTGCATTTCTGATCAATTTATATCATTAATTTGTTATAAAAACATTTTATTCTCTTAATCTTTTTTCTTTCTTTTTCTTCCACGAAAAACCGACAGTTAATAAAAACAATTTTCAATTTAGAATTTATTAAAAATATTATTGTTAAAAAGATGATTATTACGTAAAACTATTCAAATTGTATTTTTTTAATATAAAAACTAGTCATTGTAAT